>DWGW01001642.1:0-10954 GCA_018247775.1 Udranomia orcinus
TTATTTAATTTGGTAAACATTTAAACCGAAGCCGTTTTAAATGTCAACGTTATTCTACAAACATCGAAGATACACGACAGTATTATTATCGGAAATTGATCTAATCTGTATAGTCAAGCACCACACATTTGTCGTTCGTTGAACAGATACAGGTTTAGGGATTGCTCTATTCTAAGATTGAGCATAGAATGTTGATTTTCTTTGCTGTTCTGAAACCATCTCCGGTTTTTTTGTACCCTCCTTTTGGGTTCGACAAAAAAGAAGGTAGAAATAAATCGATAGTCGATATTAAAGTAGAATTAAAATATAGAAGGGATTTTTATTAAATATTTACCATTCATGTTTTACTGTAACTTCGTACTCTGATACGAGTTGGTATTAATTAGATCTTTGATTCCAAAAAAGGCCCGGGCTTAGGTTAATCAAGACCGACCCGTGTTAACCAAAAAGCGGATAACTACTCGTACAAAAAAGGTATCTAACTTTCGCCCAACCCACATTGCCTTCAATACGTCCGCGTCTCGCAAACAAAGCGTTACTTAGTAATTGAATTCAAACTAAGGTAATAGTAACAGTACTAGGTACACAAACTTGTTAGAAATCAAATGAACTTGGCGAAAACCAATTCCAACATTTCCATCCAGGTACCCCATTTCTAATCTCTACGCGATCTGGGGCTGTGATAGGGTTGCCACATTTTTGGACTACATTATATTTTTACAGTTAAATTGTTGGAAGGTGTTTTAGAAATAAAGTACAAACACACTGTTTTCAGCATCATGGAATCTGATGATGCTTTAACTAAAATGACGCTTAAAAATAAATTTATAGGTCTGTCGAGAAGCAAGAAACATGCTTGTAAAAATATTAGAAAACAAATTAATGTTCATTTTTCTAAAATAATTCTCAGGTACTTTCTTCCTCAGATTTCATTATACCTTTTCATACAAAAATATCGGCAACCCTAGTTGCGGGCGACACATTTCTAACGTTACGTAACTCTATGGACGTGTCGATTTACGTCCTACGATTCATCGGAACTATAAAACTCGAGCATTCGCCGTTCCACTGTTCTAGATAGTTTTAATTGCGTTTACCTCACGGGATAAGGGGAAGAAGCAATGAGTTGTGGATTGGAATAGGATTCATTTTATTCGACAGAATGAACTTAATGTATCTAATTCTTAAAGAACCACGGCGATTCTGTAAGAATAATCAATGTACCTAATTCTTAATCGACAGACGCTGTCGGAACTGAGAAGCTGTGAAAGAACCACGGTGATTTTGTAAGACGTAGTAAAATGCTATACTGTTTAGCAGCTAACGCCATTTCTTCTCCAGTAGTCCACTTAAAAGGTGTATCAGAAAGTAAGTTCAGATCAGAGGCACAATACGAATGGTCTTCTGGTTTTAAAGCCATAGGGTCTTCGCCGATTTTGGAGTTGCATATAGTTGGGAAGTTGTGACCGTTCGCTTATATGCAACGTGGTCGGAAGATAATATCTTGGAAGATGTTACGGTACTATGATACTAAGTGTCACAAATCTTTACAAAATGACACTTTAAGTTTAATGATTTAGACGTATCTAAATGCGTCCATAGGATTTTGAATTACTTGCGAAAACTTTCAATCAATATCGTATCTCTAGTTGTACCACCTAATTATATTGTGAAAGTTTTATTTTTTATTACGCCTTCTATTGTTGCGCCTAAATAGACATATTATTTAATAAACCTACTTATTATTGCGCTTGGGCGGTCTGTTTACTACCAGGACTACATAGGTACAAACACCGATTGTATAGTTCGGTTTGGAGAGAATCCATTTCAGTTTTAATGTACGACGGTTGATGAAAGTTAATAATTGGGTTATGTTTTGATACAAAAACGGGTGGGCCGTTCGCTTTTATGCGCTCATATACGTTTGTTTATGCTCCGTTATGTTATTCGTGCCGCAATAGTGGGCATGTTCTGTGAGCATCGTGGAACTAACTGGCGTGGATATAGCCGGCGAATAACGACATGGCTCAATTAATGTATGGTGGCTTTATTTGGCATGGTGACATAAGGTCACCTATTTTATTCCAATTTGTTTATTGTGAATAAGATTTATTTATTTACTTATGAGGCATTATTTCAGGCTATTAGCGCGAAAGCCAACTTAATCCACAATATTATGAGGTATAGTTTAACTATTGGAAACTTGGTAATGATATTGATAAAATTGAGAATTAAAATTATACTATTATTATAATCTATTTTGCTATTAGGCTGGTTGTATATAGAGCTAATCATTCATGTTCCACTATTTTTGTTCGCATTATTTTAGTTCGTTAATAGCATTTTAGACTACGTAGTAGCGACATCTATTATCATAGCCATTGAAGTAGATCAGCACCGGTAACTGCGCACGAGCATGTGTTGACGCTTTCATGAATCACAACTAGATGGCGCTACATGTATATAAATGTGTCTTAGATAAACAAGTGATGTTAAATTCAATAAAAATGTTTGTAATGTAATGGCAATTTGTGAATTTATCGACGATTTAATGGTGAATAAGATGAAATTATTAAACGTAATTTATTAAAAGTAAATTTATGTTCAGAGTTTCAAATCTCTATCTCATAGGGAAGGTGTACAACGTATAATTGATCCTAACACAAAACGTGGTAATCAAAAGTGATAAAAAACATTGACTAGTGAACGCTACATTGAGTCATTTCATACTACAAAGAGTCATTCCTAATAGCTTTCTTAAAAACTAACTGCATTCAACGGGTACTTTCCAGACCTGATTACTTACGCCAATATACGCTTGTCATAAGTTGGGGTCGTAGCATACAAATCCTTATAAATGATAAATCCGCCTCAATATGAGGTTGATGTGTGGTAATGGTGTTTTAATTAGTTTAATAAATACCAAACCGGATGTCAGGTTGCCTCGTTTGCTGACCATTAAACGTAACATATTAATATACCATTTTATACATCAAACTTAATGAATTATGATTTATATAATTGATTCGTTGATAAATGAAATTGTTTTCAGTTATTGTAATATGATTTATAACGTTAATGAGCTGGAAATATTAATTTCTGTAATAAACAGACATAGCCTATTGTGGTGGTGGTTATTCAACTCACGTGCATTGGGAAATTGTGTAGTGAAATTAATAATATATTAATTTACTACAAAGAACTTAAAAGCGAAGAAAATATTGTATTCTGATGCAGTTATAAATATTGACCGACTCAGCATTTGTAGACTTCACATGAGTTCTAGTAACTATTAACTTTAACTTTGTAGGTGTTCAATTATTATATTATATATTATTTATGTTTACGGGGTCCATTGGTCAAGCCAACTAGGTTCAAAGTATTGGAACTCGAGCCCACGACCTTCCGAATACCGCTTCGTTTTAAATAAGCTTGTCAATAAGACCGATTCTCTTTGACTTGGATCGAGTGTATTTCGCATTTTGAGAACGTGTTGTTTTGCTTAAATTAGACACTAAAATGGCGTTAACCTGTTTCACCTAATTATTATATAAGGATTTGATTATAAAATGTGTATAATTAAGTGTTACGATTTGTTTTGACTGTGAAATGTGTAACAAATTGCAAAATAGAATATTGATATGTGTTAAAGCATTTCAATGCGAGAAACTGCATTTTCGATTCAGTACTAAACTCGTTTGGCAATGACATCAATATTAATGTGCATATAATTTTAATAACATTTAGATAATATAAACAATGTAACGGTACATCTAGATTCTAGATACATAATGTTTACATAACATTATTTATACGGCTGATATATAATACACGTAATAGATATATTGCTGTTATTAGATTAAACCGCTCTTTCGGAAATGTCTATTCCGGTTAGGAGTTAAATGAGACAGCTAGTGGGATAATTTAATGCACACTTCCCTCATTCGGAGGCCACGTTGAGTTTGAGTCATAAGTCGCTTTAGTTGTGAGCAGATTGCTGTTGCTAAACATTTTTGAAGTTTGGGGATTTCGAAGCTTCAACAGCATTTTCAAATCGTTAGATCATTACCAGAAGTAATGAATGTTGAGACTATTTCAGATACTTTTTAGTTGTGTATGTCACCATGCCATTCGAAGGTTCCTGGGTGTCTGTGTTGTTGTTCATGGTATCCAGGACACACGGAATCCTAGTGTCAGATTATTAGTCAGTGGCGGATTTTTAATGTAATGTAATGTAATTTGCGACCATGGGTTGCAGTACTCAATATCAATTAGTTTATTACCTCCACCCTCGTGTCTCCCATGAAAGACTTCATTTCCATAATACAAAGGAAGAAATGCAGATAGTAAGATAATTCAGTCCCGCACAACACACTTTACATGCACGCTATTCTGTAACCCCGTTTGTAATTGTTACAACCAATTAGTACTAAGCGTACACTTGTACACCTGCGACTGTGGTCCCCGCTGTGGGGGTTGGAAAGTAATAGAACCCTTACAGGGGTTACATACCCCTCGCAGTTAATTTCGTAATTCTAGAGTACTGAACGAGGGTTCTCGAGCATCCTGTGCAGAATGTAATGTATTGTAATGTGTGGGTGCTGAATGTAATGTTTTATGACATCCGTGTAATTTTATGAGTTGTGTTGATTTGGTTTTGTATACATTTTCTTTTACGTAGACCAAATTACATTAGTAGGAATATAACTTTGTTAGTTAAAGTATTTGCTGCTTACCATTAAAATAATTCCAATGCTATCTGTTGAGAAACATTAACACTTAAGTGGTATCTTTATTAATAATAAACATTAATGTAATATTTACGTTTATTATAATTGTTAAATAAAAATAAATGTCACTAGAAGCTGTCCACAAATGATCGTCAATATGTGGCAAATATGACACACATTTCAAATGTCTTCTTATTTATTTATGAAAACCACACAGAATGAACCCTTTTCAAACGAAACACGTAAAAAGCAAATAATAAAACACCTATTTGCTTTTCACTTGTGACGTAGGTTAATGGAACTAAGGATGTTGCGGAGGTTCGATTCTGGACCCGAAATGTCGGAACTCCCGATAGTTTTTGCATCTTCGATTTTTTCGGTACCGAAGTTTTTTTTTTTTAAATTGGTTTATCGTAGGTGGATTTGATTGTGGAGTTAATTATTTTTTAAGTCTGAATAATAAATTTGTATTGTTTTATTTAATTTTCTTTAGCACATCCTTCATAAGCCTCCTCGATTCTGGTACCGGTACCGATTACGCTTACTGAAAAATTCAAAACTCTGAATTTGATTTCGGATCCGATATGACCATGTCCCTAACATCCCTAGTTGGTACAACCTACTCTATTTTCAGTCGTACGTGGGGTTCGGTAATGTAAAGGCGGGAGACAGAGACATGACGTTTTATATGAAGTGAATGCGATCGCTTTCGTTTCGTGTAAGGGTTAACTTTGAACCCAATATATACATTCGTATACTCGTTCTATCCGCGTTAGGTATACTCCGATATGAACTAATACTGAGTGAAGGTATTTTTAACAGTTTTTGAATTACCTTATTTACTCTCATTTACCCGGCTACCATAGCTTGAAGGATCCTAAGAGGCTCTCCTCGACCGTGACTATACAAAAGTTTTTTTTTCTATTTGGATCGTCGAATCTGAATCTTGAGTCGAATGGAGTAAATATCAAGAATTATAATATTGAAACTTTAAAGTCGTTCAAACTGTTCAATTTAGATAAAAAAAAGGATGACATGAAGATAAATTGAAAAAATATAGGATTTTTCCAAGGCTTTGCAAAATGACAGCCCTTATTATTCATTCACGGAGCGACAGTTTCCGTGTCGGTTATCTTCGAAATTAATCAAGTAATGCAAAACAATGGAACCCCGGCCGGTTAATGAATATGGGGGATTTGCTTCAAAAGAATCTTGTAACGTAAATTTTATACCATACCTACCTTTTATTTGTACAGAACGTGATTAAGTTCACATGCCCATGTTTTTAAATTGAAAAAAAAAACTGGATTACTGACTGACATGGCGAATAAATTAGCAAATCAATATGAGGTATATCTTATTTTTGATAAATCGAAATAGTGAAAAATAGCTTGAAAAGTATGCATCTTCGGCTTGTCAATCTATTCACGTCTGACACGGTTAATGCGTTTACAATGTAATTTTAATCAATAAGTTTAACGTTTTTTAAATTAATAATTACTTAATTGATAAATTGATAATACTTAATTTAAATCAAACTTACCTGTTAGTGATAAAAGTAATTTTAAATGTCTTCACCGCCACTTTTAATTTTGTCTAAAAGCTGCCCTACTGCTGTGGTTCTAGCCTTGTATTTATAATGACACACTAAATATTACGAAAACCGCACAGAACTCTGTAGTAATCCATTAAGTAGCGTTGGATGTTTCTTATTTAGCACAAGAGGTCAGGCGTATTCAGGTCAGCCATTATTAAATTCAAATGATTACAACGAACATTTCCGTCATACACAAGATGCTCGAAAGACAGTTCTATTTGCCGAAAACAAGCAATAAAGGGAGCAATTTCTGTTATTTATGCTCCCGTATTAACATAGCTCCCATACAGCAACTTCGTACGCTGCCTACTTTATATGAACAAAATATTTCGAATTCTCATTTCGAATATGCGATGCTCCTATAAGCCCGTCCGTAACAGAATGATTTATTGTTTCAGATGCCTGCCATGTAGACTGAACGGAGCGATCGAACAGTGAACCGGAAACTGGCGATACTTCGATAGACTTGAAACATTTCGCATCCCTATTTACGGTACGGCGCGCGTGTATCATCAGTGTAAAGTGCGGTTCGAAGTTTAAAATGCGTGAACGCGATTGGTTTGCGCGTTTCGGTTACACGTGATCAGTGATGTGCTGTGCCGATAGTGGTTATCGATAGCCGTTGTAATGGCGACGATGGATCTCACCAACGAGGTGGTCCGGTTACGGGCCGAGCTGGAGAAGGTGTCCCAGGAGAGGGACATGCTGCTATGCGAGGTTTCCACCTTGAGACGAGAGCTGGAACTGAGCGAGCTTAAGAATCTGCAGGATGACAGGTCAGTGTAAATATTTTCCCTTACCTCTTACTGTGTATAATACAAGTACTTCGTATATTATACACTAACATATTAGATGTATGTATAATTTCCGTTTCTGAACAGACAATGCCCGTCAAAGATAAGTACCTTCGTCTTTGAGGGGCTGACAGTGCGATGTGGACCTCTCGCGTTACTTTCTATTTATGGTCCAAGTCATAAATTAAAAACATTATGAGATTTCACATTAAATTTATAACTGACACACGTAATTACAAAATGTCCGTTTCCGTTTAAATTTTAACTTTAAACATTATAACCTTATATAAGACATTTAATCACGAGTTAGTCTGAGTTTATTTCCGTTGGTAGAGAACTATTTGTTGCTACATGACTATTTTTCTACGGTACTGCTTTTGAATTCAATTTAACTACCATAAAATATTTGAAAGCAAATTTTTACATGATCTAAAAGTAAGTAAAGTATTACAACAGATGTACAGATCTTAATGATTTTGAAAATGTTTTAGGAAATGTAATAAGGAGTACACCAAATTCTAAAACTTCTTCAAGATTCTTAATCAAATCGTTTACCGCTGTCGCTTAAGACATGAGCAATTTTACCATGCGTCTAATACTCCATTGTGGAATGACGCTTCCGTCGGTCCTGACGTCGGAAGGTCCTTCGCTGAATAGCACCCTTCAACGTGGAGCGGTGCTATTGTTGGAGTGATGTGTTTTTTTACTCCAGCCATGCTCGCGCAGAGATAGATAATGCCACTCTATTTGTGAAGAGTCCTAGCTGGTTAGCTAGATTCAGTTTTTATAAGATTTCTCTCGTGTTCCGATCTATCGTAAGCATTATCTAGATGTAAAATGAAAACCTTTAAGAAAAAATTTCAAGTTAGAGACGTAATGTAAGATACATTACGTCTCTAACTTGTTCCTCTTGTTAAGGATGATATCGCTTTATATAGGACTTTGTGTTTTCTGGAAATATGTTATGTTCAGTTTAGTACACTTAACACTCTACATCCAGTATATTGAAACTATAAATATATAAAAATCCACGTATAATTATTTTACATTAATTAGCGTAGGTACAAATATTTCTCACATAAAACCAGAAAGAAGCCTCAAATTAGTACAGATTGCGACATTTTTGGAAAGGGTTCCCAAAGCATTGCCTTGCGGTACACCCGTCCTTTGTAGATACTTCAAAGGACATGTTACACGGAATGCCGGCCTTTGGCCCCTTTTAAGGGAATCTACGCGTTTTAGCATAGGTTTAATTTTAGCGCGAATGTTTTGTGTTAGTTGAAAACTGTTCTCATGAACTCAAACATTATGTTAGCTGCTGGGGCAATTTTTACTAAAACTGTGTATACTTCGTAATTTAAATGTAAGGATAGTTTGCGTGTATTATTAATAAAATAGTGCATATTTTTATAGTTTAAAACGCGGTCGTTTCCTAATTAAAGTTTTTGCATAGTTTGAGAGGCTTTTCAGCGAATGTTACGGAGCCATTAAAAATAAAATATTGCAGCGGCGCGGCGCCGTCGCAGCAACTGCTTTATATATTTGCGGGGATAATAAAAAAGGAATCAGGGCGCACTGAGCTACGTGTTCCGAATGTCCTCACTACAAACGTATTTGGAGCGAAATTAAATTTTACGATTTATGACAAGGCAAAGGTAGAAGGTTCTGGCAATAATTCGTATATACAGCTTCAAGTACAGCCACGACCGCCACTTTAATATTCAACGATACCGACTCGTGCCACTGCGAAAGACGAGCTAGATTATATCGCGGTAGATAATAGAAAGTGGGGTTTGAGCTACTTTTTTATTGAGATTCTTCGTAATTTCTCCCATTTTAGCAGATTTTTTAACCTCAAAAAGCCTACGCTGCGTTAAAAAAGTATTATCTATAGAATTAAACCAACTTTTAATTATTCGCCATATTTTCCCATTTTTACCAGGCTCAAAATTTGCGCTGCGCTAAAAAATAAATCTCTACGATTTTTAACCATAATGATAACCGTGAAGATTTGAGGGATTATTCTTATGTGTGTTTTTCAGCGTAATCTGACTTAGATTAAATTTTATTTACTAGTACTGTTTTAATTTTGTGTTCTGTACATTTTGTTTTGAGGATGCTTTGTGAGCACTTTTAACTTATATAATATGTACCAAAGAAATCTTTATTAAACCCTAATTGACTCTTATTTCTATTAAGTAATACGTCGTTATTCGCTAGTTGAAACCGATTTCTTGAAACTAGACGGCTATGAATATTAAACATACATGTGCCAACATCGGGTCCGACTATAAATTTTGCCAACAAGTTTTGGTTTTCAACGTCCCATATTTAAGTTGGAATATCTGAGGACGTGATACTTGGGAGTTGGAATGTTTAATATCTTCTCGGTTTGTTCCATACTCTAGTATTCCGTTTGCTTTCTATATTTGTTTTGAATATTTAAACTTTATTAGCTGAAATTTCTCAAGTGTTTTCGTTTTTATTCTTT
Organism: Udranomia orcinus; assembly: GCA_018247775.1. Taxonomy (NCBI): domain Eukaryota; kingdom Metazoa; phylum Arthropoda; class Insecta; order Lepidoptera; family Hesperiidae; genus Udranomia; species Udranomia orcinus. Next base: position 9,613 of record DWGW01001642.1, read on the forward strand.
TAGATATATTTTTAGTTTACTACATACGAGCTTGTTTTGACGATATTTGCGAATAATTAAAATAATACGCTTTCTTTTGGATTTTTATTCAGATCTAAAATAATAAATTGCATGAATAATTTTTTTTCGTCTCGACGTGTATCTTTTAGTGCAACAAAAAAATCTGGAATTGTATTATTTTTGTCATACTCGTACACTTCTTCAAATGTAGCATTTCATAATTCATTTTCACAATAATAGATATAGCAAGTAGTTAACTTGACCGTCAACTTGACGATGACAAGTGGAAATCACGCGAAGGTCGTTGTTTATTCTCGCACAATAAGATTTACGAGGATGATAAGCAAAAAACACAGCGTTGAATGGTTGGTGCGATTCGAATCAATAAAGAATCAATAGCAATAATATCGGAACTGGAAGTACCTTTCAGACTAAACAAAAGATGAATAGTAATATGGATGGGATCATGAATAGTGTGGAAGTTTTTACTAATCCTAAATGAACAATAGGTAATCTTACTCTACGACGTCTCAATATTATGATGTTATGTGATCAATAGAGTAATAATAGAAAAACTGGTGGTTATATCAATTAAACGAAAAAGTGTATGATCCTGGACAAGTAAATATTATGTACAACGATTTTCTTTTAGAAATTACGATTTTAAGATTTAAAATGTTTACTATGAACATCAAATCAATCGTATAACGAGACAGTTCTGAACAATAATTTTGAACGAAAATTAAAAAAGACAGTCTCCCAACAAACCCGATCAATACTTGTTGCTCCTAAAACATTGGTCCATTGATCAACTAACGGTGTGCGGGTAGTTGACGAAACCGAGAGTGATGGCGGCCCCGCGTCAAGGTCGAGTGTTGACAACGCGAGGCGGAACTGCCTACGTCAGGGGTCAGTGCAGATCAGCTGGTGGACTGCTCGAGCAATCTCGATCATCTCGACCGTGGAAACGTAGTAATATCGTTGCCTGTGTGTGTGTGTGTGTGTGTTTGTTCAGTTGTGTGTGTGTGTAACAGTGATCAGGTTTTGAAAACTCTTAAATATATTTGACTAACATAGTAGAAACATAGAACTCGGTATAAAATGTTTAAAAACATGTTATTTGTTTGTCGTATGTACAATATCATATGTTTCAATGTAGATTTAAGATAATGTAATGTCATTAAAATCTATATCGCCTTTCCAGTAAGTCTTTCTAAGTACATACGAACATAATCTATTTTAATTCTTTGTCTTTATTCTGGAAAATATATCGCACCTTCGGTAGAACAAGGGCACAATTGTCATAATGCAACAACTAAACTTATGCCCTTATTCTACCGAA
>DWGW01001643.1:0-10952 GCA_018247775.1 Udranomia orcinus
CACGTCAATAGTGCAATGGGGGATCGAACCCACGACCTCTCATGGGAAGTATATGATGTGCTCGACATTTACAACAATGTCGAGCACTTCATATACTTCCCTTGTAGGAACGTAGACGAATAGCTGACTTGATTTCTCTTTTCAAAATATTAAATGATTCTATAGACTTTCCCGAACTATTAAGCAAAGTTACATTTAGAGTACCTAAAATTCACAACAGAACACCTAATTCGGCTCCTCTTTATGTATTACGAAATTCTTTTTCATGCGAACAAGTGATGTTAATTCATGATTTTTTAACCAATTCCCCGTTCCCGCTCCTCGATCGGACGGGATAAAAAGTATCCTATGTCCTATATCTCCTGGTTCTACCAATTTTCAGCCAAATCTGTTCAGCCGTTCTTGAGTTATAAATAGTGTAACTGACACGACTTTCTTTTATATATATAGATGGAGCCAAAAAAAATTGCATTTCTAGTCTGTTTGTCCGTGCGTTTGTGCACGCTAATATCAGTAACTGAAGGCTGATCTGATTTAAATGAAGCTTAACTTATTTAACATTCAATATTTGTTTCATAAAGATTGATTCATGAATAAAAAAATTACGCATCGACGCGGGGACGTTGACGCGGAAATGATTGAGACGGTACTAAGTGCGCCCGGTCAGCTAATCTTCAATACTATGTTATCCCGATTCCCATCCAGCGGGAGCTCTTAAACTTTACACGGCATCTATTAATAGTGCGTGAATCAGCGGGGGATTCGCGCTGTCGGCATCCTGAATTCCCTCTCCGTCGTGTTACGCATATCCTGTAGGTACAATACATGAATCGTGGAATCTGTAGGTAGATGAAAAATAATCTGTTGGTCTTCTCAGCCGATTCGCTCTTGGCAGAACGGTCGTGGCCGTACGCAGTACTACTACTAGTAGTACTACTATGTAGTAGTCGAGTTGGGGGCAGATGTTGTTCGCCTCACGATATCCATCTGTGGGTAGTCGAGTGTTTCTTGTACGCCAGGACCTGGCAGAGCAAGGGAACTTTACGCTTTTAACGCCTCTTCAACCGCCTTTGCAAATCTTCCAAAGGTACCCGATACCGTGGCAGCGATACGGGTCTACGTGGAATGTTCGCTTACTAAGAACTCCTCAGTCACCTGTGTTTTGTGAGGGTACCCGCAAACTGCAACGGTTTGTTTCTCTGAGTACCCGCTAGCACGTCGGCTCAGACATATATTTTGGGTTGACTTCGTGATTCGACCCGAAACCTTCCTGGTGTACGCACGGACTGACACTCTAAATCTATATGTATAGATGTATACATCACAAGTTAGTGCGGTCATCACCGTGTTTGCTGTGAGTGCTTAGTGGAATCATTTTTATATGTATATACTCGTATAGAGGATAAAATTAATGAAAATTTAATTTAACTTAATATACATTTCCATTATATTATCAGGTTTTGAGACTACGGTCGACCGGTAAAAATATAAAAATATTGTCTGACATGAAAAATTTGCCTTATTTTTGGCATTGTACTCTAAAATTGATTACGGAAATTTTGATGGGAGATTACTGTTCAAACTTGATGTGTATAACGAATGGAGGCTTCCATCCCACGGAAGATGTTAATATGTAAACAATAAGTGGACGGCCTTCACCCCGCTCTGGGACAGACCTATCTGAACCATTGAACCTCCACCTCGATACGCAGTTACGTGCAGATGACACTGCCACAATAAAACAAAAGGTTCGTCGCAATACGATTAGTATTATGAAACGATAGTGGATAACACTGTGTCCCGGAGAGATGTTCAAGACATGTGTGTCATGTAATCGACAATAGCCCAATGGGTGGTGTGTCAGACTTACGATCGTGAGTCGTGGGTTCGATCCCCACTTTAACATTTCACTATTGACGTGAACCCACTCCTAACACAAACCGCCGAGCTTAGCTGTAGGGGTTAACTAAATTACCAGTAACTACGCTTTATGAGTTGTACGAGTATTGTAGTAAAAAAATATATTTTTTAATTATTAGAAGTTGAAATATAACTACTTGAAATATAAAACTTCAAGGAGTATTAAAATGTAAGCAATATGTAATTGATAGACACATCAAAAAAGTAGATCTTAGCTTTGAACAAGTTGGCCCGGAGGTGACCATATCGCTCTATATCGTAACTACTAATCTACCCTACTCATTATTGACGAGCTTTAATGATTTATTTTAATTGTCATTTTGTGCCCCTTTAAGTAATTAATAGACGTGTGTCGAGTGTGGTCGCAAGACTGCGATCTGATAATGTGTGTGTGTGTATTTGCGTGTACATGAAGTGTTTGTCAATATTCGCCCCGATGATTCAATTAAAGTATCAATCTGTGCCACTTAAAGTGATCATTACAGAATTCTGAGTGCGGTCGTAATACTAAGACCTGATAATTTGTTTGTTTGAATGTGCGTGCGTGCGTGTACTTGCAGTGTTTGTCAATGTTCACCCCGATGATTTGTTTAAAGTGTCATTTTGTGCCCCTTTGAGTAAATATGAGACGTTTCGAAATACGTTCGTAAGACTAAGATCTGGTAGTGTGTGTGTGTGTGTGTGTGTGTGTATTTGCTGTGTTTGTCAACATTCGCCCCGAGCCCAGTGTCCATTTATGTGCGTGCACCACTTTGTCCACAGTCGGACGCCTAATTTAGCGTACAATGGCACATTGGCCGCGTAATTCCACTGATTTCGTACACTCGACGCCCGATGAATGTATAAACGTTTATATTTTTTATTGTTATAATACAATTTGTATTTTTAAGTGAGTAAGTTTTCGACTGTTTTCATGTTGTAGTTTTTGTATTTTTTAGTATACATATAATAAGATTAATTTTAAAGATCAATGTAAAATAAAGATCATGTGTTGCTGAAATTATATTATAAAAAGAAGAGACTGAAAACTGAAGTCTATTTATAATAATAATTCATCTTTCGCAATTTTATTTTTTGTAACCTTTTTTGATTCATCATATATGACGAGAATTCTTCTTTTCTACCATAAACAAACTAACACCTTAATATTAATAACATTATATTCCCGTATCTTATAACTACCAACGAGGAAATCTACTATTAAATAAATTAAAATATAATATTATCATTGTTTGTATTTTATATTGTAATATCGCATGTATATGTTATATCGCAACTATTTTCTTACTCATTCCCTAATCTACTAGTAAATTGGTATGAAAAATTAATATTTACGCTCAACAAAACCCTTGTAATCCACGTAAACAAAACTTCGAAGATTAATAATCAAGTAAACGTGTATAAAGAATATAAAAAGCACGCTTAAAAGGACCCGTTGCCACACAAAAGCGCGAAACAAAAGACAGTCAAGACCCGTATGTATGTACGGTGGTACACTTTACTCTGTCCTCGGGTGTACGACGCGGCCACAATGTGCGCAACGGGACGCGAGCTTTCGCCAGCTCTACGTGGCGCAACTGTTGCGTGCCCATTGTGGAGGGTGCACGAGTGTTCTCGCAATCATTCGGGCTCAACAAGTGATGGACACGCGAGTTAATTGCAAAGCTGTTACTGTATTATGTTTGTTGATGCAATTTGTAAAGTTTACGAAGTTCAGTTGGGGTTTGAGTGCGCGCAGGATCGGATTTGGGAGGTCTGAGAAAAAAGACAAGAAGACAAGGAACGGAGGCTCCTAAATTATAGCCCATAAGATTTTTTCTTCATAAACACGTATGGATTTCTGTATTTAGTAAGCTTCAATAATATTATAATATTTTTGTGAAAGTTTTGCTGGTATTTGTATTTTTGTATCGTTGGGGTCCCAGGGCAGTTGTCCCGTCTGATCTCCCTTGACGTCCTTTTTTCGCCTTTCTGTTCTTCCTATCCTCTAAACATCAAAATCCAATAGGTCCTAACGACGCTCGACTAAATCCCCAAACCCCCTCATCCCCTCTCAGGCTTCCCCCACTATATGGTGCAACAGATTCTGTCTCCACTGCCTCCACTGACTGCTCCCGTGGTGTTGCCGCAACGTTTGCCAATAAGAACAATTATGGGCCCCGTCTCCTAGTTAGCCGTTATACAGCACTCGCGTATTTGTCCACTCGCCGGTTATTTAATGGACACCGCGTAAGGCATATCGCGATCGTAACCGTTTAATTGTATCGCCCGCTCCGTACCGAGTGACGATACGATTCGATTGCGAAATCGTCGTCTGTCGTCTGAATGCGTTCACCACGCTTGGTTTAGCGCAATCTGGATGTTTGCGATCGGGTGCTGACAGGTTAGGATATAGTCGTCGTCTCGCACCTCGGGTTGGGCTCATGTTTTGTTCCATAGAATCTTTAGGGTCCCAGAAGGTTTAAACGCTGTGTGTCGCAATGTGACTTTCCAACGTGCATAAAAGCCACGTGATAGCATCGCTGCAGTCAGGCGACAGTGGCGCTGCAGCCGCCCGACACACAGCGATATACCATGATGACCATTGATTGTATGATCTTTTGCTAAATTTACTTCCGACGTAAAGTTAACTACGAAGACCTAAGAACCAACAGCAAAATTCCTTATCAGCTTAAATTAGTAATACGTTAATAAAATTATCCATTTATTTGTTTTTATTTCATTTAAGATATTTTTATGTGACGCCTTCGCGAACGGACCGCAAAGACATTGAGATCGACACCAATATCCTAATCCTTGGCAACACGTGACTCAAAGTATCCATCTTTTTCTCAATTTCCAGTATGGCAGCGATGAGTTCGGCCACGACTCCCCGAGCAGGTACGCGTCACCGAAGGGCGCGGGCGCGGGGGCGGCGTACCAGGAGCCCTACTACGGCGGCGAGTGGCCGGCGGGCTACTACCAGCCGCCGCCGCCCTACCACCACGACCCTTACGCTACGTCGCCAGGTGAGACCGTCACAACTTATAGACACGCGGTTTTGATGGTTTATTGTTTGTTTGATGGTTTATTCTGGTTTTGGAAATATTAATAGAGATCGAACTGTATACAGGCCAAGATACGCTGTTACTGTCAAAGATGGCTCCAACTTTTGCTTGGTATCAGATAAGGCCAGTCAACGGTCAACTACATAGTATTAACGTTGATTGGTATTTTCCTACTTCTTTAACCTTCTTAATGTTAATGAAGCTGTCCTTGCGTTTTCAGGTATAGCGGGCGCGCCGACGGGCGAGGCGGGGGGCGCGGGGGGTGCAGAGCTCCCCCTCCCCCCTATGTCCTCCTTCCGCGCGGCTGCCCCCGTGCACTCCCCCACCGACCCAATGATAGTTGCCAAACCGCCTATGCAGCCCGTAAGTATTCTCCGCTCTTCTCACTGCTATCAGCTTTCTTCATCACTTGCTTGAATTCCAGGTGAAATTATTATACCTTTGGAACGACTCGTGCTGTTACCAGGTCGTGGTTAAACTATGTTCTAAATTTTATGTCTTTCATGTCAGTCTGTAAAATGCCAGATGTGACGATGATGAAAACGCTTATAATCAGCAGGATCTTTGAAGTCTATCGAGCCAAGTAATTGTAAAATTGGTTGTATAAAATAAACCAATGAATGGATGCAGCTTTTGCATTTTTTGTATCATGTAAAAAATGCCCGGAGTACTTTCACCAAGTAGCTTGAACTTTAAATCTAAGCCGTTTTTACACAAGCTCAAATGTACACATAAAAGTCAAATGTTGCAAGTGTACATTCCACTGCTGAACACAAACACCTGCTCATGACTAGCTGCCGAAGACCGCACCACACAAAGGTCCATCGATGCAACACACAGCACGTATAACAGAACTCAATTAAACTGCAACTTGGGACTATTCAAGTGAAAAGCGAATAGACTTTTTCTAAGGAAGCGTGCTCAGTCGTTGGCGGTGCCTGGCTTACACGCGCGATCGCGCTTATCACGCATAATAGCAGCCGAACGCGGGCATATAATTAATCTGAAAATAATCTGAAACTAAAACACCTTTAGTGCCAGCACATCTAAATCGCATAATACCTCCCCCCACCATCTAGATGTACGCGGGCGCCGCGAGCACGCCGGGCGCGGGGGGCGAGGCGGGCAGCCTGTCCTCGTACGGCTCCTCCCCCTCCACCCCGGTACACTCGCCGCCGCCGCTGCACGCGCGCCTCTACCCCCCGCTCAAGCACTCGCCGCACCACCCCCACCATCCGCACCAACACAACGGACAGGTAATGCCGCCACGGCACTAAGATGACCCCCCTCGCCTAAAGGCATCACTGACGGGCGGAGGGTCATTTTTTTTTCACTCTGGGACACACATCACCGAGGACCGTAATGCTTGCAAATTTACATCTATCTTCTTCAACTACTAATTAATTTTAAACTATTGTAACGTGATGTAATACAACATCGTTGGTGTTCATGACAGCCTTTTCGGCTTCGGCAAATTCGTTATCAACTTTAACGTAACGCAACACAACGTAACATGACGAAACGTAACGTAACGACGGTGTACCACGCGTTTCCCAGCAGCAGAGCTGGGTGACGACGGGTGTCTCGTCGCCGCCGGGCGCGTCGACGCCGCACGCGCCGCTGCCCACCGCCGCGGCGGTCATACCGAACGGCCACCAGCACGTGGGCGTCTTCCCGCCGGCCGTCATGGTGAGTGGCATTGGCTATATACAGGATTCAGTTCCCTGCGCGGGGCCTGGCGCTGGTTGGGAGGGATTGTAGGAGTAGGAGGGAGGGTAGGTAAGGTAGGGGGGGCCTTTATACTGTGGGTAGACATCTAGGGTTCTAGAGTTTCTAGAGTTTCTAGAGTAGAGGAGAGGAAAGTCTAAAGATACTGTGGAGTTAGAGGTGTAGGGGTGAGGAGGCTTTTGTGGAAAGGGGGACGATTATACTGTGGGCAGACTTGTCAGTCTAGCGTAGAGTAAAGAGGAAGAGAAATCTTGTGGAGGAATAGGGGTAGATAATACAGGCAGATCTGTCAGCTTCCTAGGGTAGAGAAGGTAAGAGCAATACTGTGGGGGAGAATGGTAGGAAGTATAATGGAGGATGATACAAATAGAGTTAGTCAGTTTATAAGATGGATAAAGGGAGGACAGTAGCTATTTTACGTACGAAGTGGGAGTAATATATGTAAAGCCTTCTAGGGTAGAGGATGGCAAAGCCACAGCTGTTGTAGTTGAGCTGTTATACAGAAGCTGTTTGAGTCGCAATCCAGTACGAAGATGGGGGCCATAAGCTCCAGTAGTAGTAATAGTCAGTCTTAAAACTTAGATTTAGTCTTATATTAAAATTAGACATGCATGATTTTATCAAGGATATATTTTTTTAATTCTCTCCTTACCAGCGTCAAGTTCCTGTAAATAATCAAATAGTGTTTATTTTCCTCCCCTATTTGTTAATTTTAGCATGCATTCGCGCATGAACGTTTATATAGTTTAAATTATTTTAAACCTCCAATTTAAAGTGTTTTTCGTGTTCCAATGTTGCGTAGTCAATAATCAATGATTTTCTGCCTGCTCTTTGTCTGCAGTATTCACAATTTTTTGTTAATTATACAGTCTACAAAACTGGTCTTTGTACATTGTATAATTAGCAAAAAAATGTGAATACTGTGTCTAAATATATATTTAATATTCTTCTCCAGCTTATTCTTTTTATATTATATCCAAAGAATAAAGTATTAACACATTGGACCATGATTACGAATAAATTATCCAGTTCACATTTGTTTCAATTTTCTTACTGTTTTTATATCTATTCCATTAACTTTAATTTCCACGGATTCATTTATGAACTGTATAATTTACCTTTTTTGTAATATACCATTTTATACTAATGTATTCGGCATTGACGCTAAGTATTTAAAGTTTCATTGTGATAACAAAAAATATCTTTTAATATTTTTACATTTCAAATCAAGTTCATTGGGTTTTCTTCTTTTTAATTGATTGTTGTGGGTTTGATGTTCATATACAGAATTAAAGGTTTGGTTGCCTTGAGGGTCCAAAGATATTCTTACTTAAGGTGGGTTCTTATCTATATCTTTTACCGTTCACCGACATATATTTAAAATTTAAATGCTGAATACATAATGTATAAGTTCGAGCTTCCTTTCGTTTTTATTTAATACATTTGCAATAATTTTATTTTGGACTGTATAATATTGTTTTTTTTTCTAAGAGAAATGTGGACTAATATTTTTATTTTATTTATGCGTAATTATACGTATATCACTAACAATATACGACACTCGTACATATCTCATGACGAAAGTTATACACGTTACAAAATATTAATCCACATTTGTCCAGTGTATATTTTTGTGTTTTTGTTGTGTTTTTTTTTCTTTGTTTTGTTTAATAAGCGTCCAGTGTGGAGTTAGTGGTCTGACATATTAATAATTTATACATACTTTTTCTTTTGTATAATCCGAGTGTAGATAGATAGTGTTTCTGTATGTAGTTGTATAGAGTGATTTTTCTGAAGTTTTTTTTCTTTCTTTCATTATTAATCGCTAATTTCTATGTATGCTTTACGTTTTTGATCGATATTTTGATGATTTTAGTGCTCAAGTATTTTAGATGTTGTCCATTAATATTCGAAGGCGTGTAGGCTGTAGTGAATGTATATAATTTGAACTGTTTTTACGCTTCCGTCAATATAATTTCTCATTTTGCGCTCTGTATACAACGGTAGAACGGACAGTCGGCTTTCTCGTACGATCATTTCAAGTAATTAACGAAGTAATTAACGCTTGTTTTGATTTCATAACGTAATTAATGTCAGGTTATTTATAAAATTACCTATACTTATCGATCATTTCATGTTTTAATTGAAGCCGTACTTGACTTTGTTTTGTTCCTGTTATTTTTGTCTCTAAACTTGACTTGACTCAAGGATGACTTCAAATCTTTAAGTTGTATATGGCTTAATATTTTAAATATATGAGATCCTTTACGTCTTCCGTTTTCTATACTTCTTCACGAAAAAGAGGAAAAAACCTCCCCCTTTTTCGTGAAGACTGGAACTACCATCAGTAGTATCGGTTCCTTAACGCTCCAATCTTTGTTAGTCGTACGACATCGTACGAGTTCACTTAAACGTATCCTTCTCTGACTGTTGACTTTCTGCCTGTCGGTTTTACGGGTAGAGTGTCATTAATACATCTATTGATCCCTTAGCGTTGACTATATTCCGATCGTTGCGAGTCGTACGACATCGGACGATCTTGTACCCACACGTTGGCTTTCTTCACGGTTTTTATGACGACTCGGGTATTAGATGCCGTACGAATCATATCAAACTTTAAAGTTACACTTGGTGTGAGATATTCTTAAAAGGACCCCATGTTTCTTGTTTCTCGACTTCAATTTCACCATATATGTTATTACATTTTACGAGTTTGACAACCCACAGGTTGACTTTCTTCTCTCACTATCAGTAGGTGTATCGCTCCCTTATCGGTCTCATTATCGTGAGTCGTACGACATTGTACGAGTTCGATTAGATGTATAGGTAGGTCCCTTAAGCGTATTCAATAATTCAATATATTAATTCAATATATAAGTGAATTGTAAGACGCCGCACGGGCTCAAATATACGCGTATCCCAATCGTTGCGAGTCCCGAGTTCAGTTAGACGTATCGGTGAAATCGCCGCGAGTCGTACGACACCGCACGAGCTCGCGCGTCAAACCCCTCGCTCCACCTGGCCGCCGGTAACACTGAGAACCGCGTAGGGGGCGCCGGCCGAGCAGCGGCAGCTCGACGAGGCGATGGTGTTCCTGAGGGAGCACAGCGACGTGGGCGTGAGTATCTTGTGTTGTACAACGTATGCGCGACGAGTGTCGTCGGTGAAGGCGGGGTGGTTGGTTCGGGAGTGGAAGGGCGGGAGGGGATCCGTCTACATCTTTTGGTAGGGTTATATTTGGCAGGGGGAGGGGAACCGCCTACTTTTGGTAGTGTTATATGTGCTCGGGTTTCGTGTTGATCATGATCAATGTAAGTTAATATATGTATATGCGACAAGTGTTGACGGCGAAGGTGATTGAATACTACCGCTTTTGATAGATTTATACGTGCTTCAATGTCATGTTGATCATGATCAAAGGAAGGTAATGATCATGAGACGGGTAGTATCAGTCGGGGAGAAGAGGAGAGGCTTAGAAATGTATCGTATTTCAGTAGTAATAGTTATACTAATATAGTAATATTTATAATTATAGTTTTAATAGCATCAACTTAAGGGTAAATTTGTGTTATTTTTTCAAGAGTATCTGGATTTTATATCTTGGACTGACAACTTATATATTACTAAAATACATTCTCGTCTGTTTATTTTTACTACTTTGATATCACACATTCATAAAAACAAGCAGTTGAAAGAATCAAAAAGGTAATATTTGGTTTAATATTTAAAGGCATGATAAATATTGAGTTTAATTTTATTTTTGACAATTTTGTGTAGTGTGTGGCATGGTTTTTGTGCTTATGAAATTATTTGCTAACTTGCGCTATTGAACAATTCGTTTTAGATTTCCATTTACAATAATTTCCCATGGGGATCATGTAATTTTCTAAATTCTATGCCTATTGGTTATAAAAAAATGAAAAATCAGTAAAAACGAAGTTAGGTAGATGGTGTTCATACTTCATCGTGGATATGTCAAAAAAATATATCTTATATGTTAAAGTTAACCCTACGTGTTAAAGTGACGTATCCCTCCCGATGTACCAGGGCGCCAGGATGGAGGAGCGGCTGGACGACGCGATCAACGTGCTCCGCAACCACGCGGAGGCCTCCGAGCTGTACCCGCAGGACGTGCACCACCCTCACCAGCCGCCGCCCGGTGAGTGATGACGGGCAACGTGGTCCACGCTGGCCCACTGTCGGCCAGCGTTGGCCACTTTTGATGTAATGTCGCATTAGTCGATACGTGGATCGTTT
>DWGW01001644.1:0-10951 GCA_018247775.1 Udranomia orcinus
CTGCGGCCGGTTCACAATACATTGCGAGCTCAAAAATGGCCAACTTGGGAACCAATCATTTCCGAGGAAAATTATTGGATTAATTTTAGTGAATTTAGTGTCACAAATCTACCATTGAAGTCTTCGGTACGCTGTGATTTACATGTATTACCTATATATAGAATTATATATATAATTCTCGCATGGCAATTGTAAGCCAAATATGCAAAATTCGCAAATACAATTCAATACAAAACCATCGAAGTGGCGCCCCTAACTTTTAACTTTCTGCATATACTTCAATATGCTTTCCTAATATTTAATATATATCTACGAAGATATAACATATACAATATAGGTATATCTGCTAAAGCTATTGCAGTTTGTATAAATGGGACTTTACTGCAGTTTATTTAGGAATAACTTAAGGAGTCACTTAGTGCTGGTAAAATACGCATTATAAACCAATTTCAGAATATCATTTAATATATGTATATTTATTTCTAATATTTACATGTTAGCTATTTAATATACAAATAACAAAAAGTTGTATATACAATTATATATGTTTGTGTAAATATATATGTACAACCCTAAAAATATTAGGCTATAAAATATTTATATCTAATTTATTGCATTTGTCCTTAGTGACGACGTAAAATTTAAAAACAAGTTAAAAATAATTATTATAATAACATGTAATGAAACATTATATGAACAAAACATGAAACATTAACAACAATGTAAGATGCCTAGAAATTACATCTACCTACCTACCTAATACCTCTCTCTCTCTATCACATACACACACTCGCTGCGTCTCTCTCTAAACGTAATAACATCCACTATTTAAGCAAAAAGGAATTATAAGCTAATTATCTTCCATACTTATATAACTTATTTAGGCGTGTCCTAGTGTTATAAAGAATGTAAATACTAGGAAGTAGTTAAACATTTGTATATTTTACAATAAAGGTATTCTTAAATAACGAGTCTTGTCGATAACTGGTGGTCAGATAAATCGAGAAACAAAAAATGCATTCAAACCTTTCTAGACACACTAATACATTGGGTCGATCGGAAAGTTCGTGACTATTTCCGTAGATAGCATAAACCTGACTGTATACACGGTGTAAATGACAACGGAATATTAAAAATATGGATTCCTGACACGATTCTGGTGCTTATGGCGTTGGAATTTTTCACCGCTTCTCCCTCGGTATTTCCAATTTTTTATGCATTTTGTTTACAGATTTTGGTAGTATTTCAATACTACTGCCCAATGCAACATGAATATTGAAAAAAACCCTCATATTTATTGGTTTTCACGAATAACAGCAATGAAAAGAAGATTACGTATAAATTGGTTATCAGCTGTTTGACGTTTGGGCAATGACCTGCGGCCGGTTCACAATACATTGCGAGCTCAAAAATGGCCGACTTGGAAACCAATTATTTCCGGGGAAAATTGTTGAATTAATCTTTGTGAGTTGAATTAATCTTAGTGTCAGAAGCCTTCGGTACGCTGTGATTTACACCCTGTATATCACAATTATTAAAAAAGGACATGTGTACATATTCTACAGAAATAACTTAATATATATTTGAAAAGTTTGAAATTTAATAAATACCAATTGATTTCAATGAGCTGCGTTTATTAATTTAATTTAATTTTAATTAATTAATTAATTAGTTAATGTTCGTAAAACACGGCACGAACTTTCTGGGCCACCTATTAAAACATATCCCATATCATATCATACAAATCATACGGAATAAATAAAAACTAGTCCACTCTACTAAAAATAGGCCAATTTCGTGCAAAGAACTGCACTCTGTATGGTTATGCTATATAAATGTCACAGTTAAAACTAGTTTTTAGTTAGAACGCGACTTTCCTAGTCAGAACTAGTTTTAACTAAATGCCTTTGTATAAAACTAGAATTGTATGGTAAACTACATTATCTCATGATTAAATCCCGTTTTTAGTTAGAACGCGTCTTCCCTAGTAAGAAATAGTTAGGTTAGGTTAGGTTAGAACCAAGACATTTATTTAAAACTAATTCCAACTAGCGAAAATGCGTTCTAAACAGAACAGGGTTTTTACTGTCATATATATTGCACCTTTGGGATGAAAACGAGACAATTTAAAAATTCGATTTTTGATTTACGATCGTAAAAAACTTTATTTGATCATATCTATCGTTCCGTAAAAAATAAAACGCCAATTTCAGGCTGACACGGGACAAAGCTGCAATATCGGAGTATACATGAATTTGAGAGATAAAATCGTGATTACGGTGCAGTTGGAGACATTGGCGCTATGGCTCGAAAGCAGTAGCTGTTGAGGCTACAGACCACCTCAATTCAAACTTTAAAATTCCTCTCAGACTTACTATTACAGAACAGATAACATACATAGATAGATAGACTTACTTTCACATACAAAATATAGTTTTATCGTTTAAGTTCTTGTAAGTCTAATAGTTTTAAAAATTTGGATTGGGAAGTGATTTAACCAGCAAAGAAAAACAAAATTTAAAATCGCGCCACAATACAATACTTTTCTTCTATCTGTGCTTATGCTTTTCGCGCCAAAACTTAGCTTGTTTCAATGTTGACATTCGGTACTTTTTAAGTAACTTATGATTAATTTGTAATACCAGTGTTCAACCTAAATCCAGTAAGTGTTATTGATTTAATTTGTTCTGAATGCAAAAAAGTGGTGATTCTTATAAAAAGTACAATCTACTTTTTGTCTGTTACCTCAAAAGTCCGTCATTTAATTATCTGATTTGGACATATTGTTTTTGGTTAAAAGGATATGCTTTCCATTTGGACTTATTTAGAATTGAGAAATTAATGCCATTTTTAACTTTTAATGCACTGTTTACTCTTAATAAATTTGATACTAAAGTCCTAAAATATATGGAACATATCATTAGTACCTTGCACTTGGAATCTATGTCAATATTTTACTTTGGATATGGCATCTTTCTATTAATATTTACGACTTAGTTAAAATGCAGTTTCTAAAACATAACAAACTTACAGTTTGTTCACAAACAAACTTAAGACCCTACAATATTATGGTGCGTTTAAATTGCCGCGCGAATGCAGCGCCACTGTCGTGACTCAAGCACTGCAATCGCGTGGCTTTCTTGAAGGTTCGCGAGTCGATAAATAAAATACTCGGCCAGAACTATTGCAACGCGGTTGTAGCTACAAGGTTGTAGTTTATTTGTACGGATTTACAAAGCAATCCGGTTGGAGCTGCAATCGTGCTTTAGCGACACGCAGCGCCAAATTTCAAGGCATACCCATAGAGTACTTTAGAATACTAGTAGACTGCCCCGAAAGTTTGTGCCGATTTTATATGAAAATCAAAATGCAGCTCATTTCAATATTGGTGTACATATATTAAATATTTTTCCAAATATGGTTGAAACTATATCTTTTAGAATATGTACCTACACGTGTAATTTTTCTCCAACTCTACCTTCCGAAAATCGACACGAACTTTCCGGAGAATCCATTAGTTATTTAGGGTACCCTAAAATATAAATTTCGATTATTCAGGTCAATAAACGTGGTAAGCTGTGGTCCTTACTTTCTGTAGCACTCATGGGGATTGAGCGTTGTAAAGTTTAAATGCCTAGCGCTAGGCAATATTCCGAAAAATGGTTCAAAAACACCACAATTGTTAAACTCAGTTATAACTTTTCGTACACTACGGGCCATTGATACAATAAATTACGTCACAAGTCAATGGGGATTGAAGGAGTTGAAAAAATATGACAAGGGGTGGATTTCTAAACCAATTGTCCATATCCTTAGGGATGATAATGATTTTCGGGATAGATACAATCGAGATCACTATATAGAACATGTCATCCCTGGACCCTATACTATCTGTATACTCAATTTTAATAAAATTGGCTCATTGGTTTATATGTGAAATGTTAATAGAGACAGTTACGTTTCCGAATTTATAATGTGTAGATCACGTATTGATCAACCACCCTAATATTATTAAAGAGATAAAAAACAACAGTAAAGCCTGATTTACGCAGCATAAGCAGCAAAAAAGCAGTGCTGTTCCGATATGCCCTCATGTAAATTGACTTGTAATTTGTACAGCGCTGTCGCATCAGCGCTGACTACAATATTAGCACTTTAATATTGTGAAGTCACCAACTTAACGCTGATTTGTGCTAATTACTGACTCAAAATTTGAAGCTAGTCGGTGCTACCCAATAATGCCCTCATATAAATTAATTTGTAGGCAGTACAGCGTTGTCGCGTCAGTGTTGACAACAATATTCTCACTAGAGTATTGTAAAGTCACCGACTCACCAATTCTTGCCTCTGACATAAAATTCGATGCAAGTCGGTGCGGATACGAAACTGATCTCATGTAAATTGATTTGCACAGATCTGTCGCGCCAATGCTGACTACGATATTTAAATTTTTACCACCTACACCTCACAATCTCATCATACCCAGGGATTACTGGCAGAGAATGCCATTACGCATTAAGTTTAACCCATTGTATAATCTTATACTATAAAAGGTGATAAAATAAATAAATAAATATTTCCACTTAAATATTATGAAATCAGCGTGTCAATACTGATTCAATTTGAAGTGACATAATTTTTGAAGTCAGCGAGTCAGTACAGACCTTTCGCGACAGTACTTTTTTTAATATTTCCACATGAGTATTTGGAAGTCAGCGTGTAAGATTTTGCCTCGAATTTTAAGTCAATTTTAGCTTAACTATGGAATGGGGTTGTCAAGTGTTGGTCAATCGCTTCTTTGCGATTCTAAATTATTAAAAATAAACAGCAATAGACCCGTGGATAGGGCGTCGGACTTACGATCGAAATCGTGGGTTCGATTCTCATTCCCCATTGCACTATGTGCACCCACTCCTAACACAAGCCGCCGAGTATAGAAGAGTAAACAAAATTACTAGTATGTATTACTTGTATATTTCAATAGATTCCGGTAATTATCAGAATTTTAAATTTCAGACTAGGTACATATTATTAACATTCATAATGAATCATAGAGTGACTATGAATTACCATAATTTTTTGGTAAAATCAAATATTTTATTATAAGTTGAAAATCAGATAACACGTTATTGAAGCGATGAAGCGGCGAACTAATCAATAAAAATAATTTTGCATATATGCCAATTAAATTGTAGGCGTTTTTGTACATGTGTATTGTGGGTATTTCTTTAAATGTAAAACGGCTTTTGAAGTCTACCTTTTGTAGCCACTGCAACTATGTACACATAAAATAAAGCTAAGGAGGGTAAGTCGAAAGTATGTACATGGAAGATATTCGAGAAAATATTGGCTGGGGATATTTAGAACCGATAACAGAACACGTTCCAACAGTTTCTAGAACGTTTATCTCTTTATTTATTTATTTGACCGAGCATCACGTGAAAATGGCTGAACGGATTTTGATGCATACTTTACTAGTCTGTCGAGAATCTAGTCCAGGTTTTAGGCTACAAAAATTTAACTTCTAAAAGGGGGGGTCAGCCACTACACTCGATTGAGTTAGGTATGCTCTTAAACCTTTATTTGATAAAAACTATTGATTTTAGAGTGCAGTTTTATTTAGTGGTGATTGTAAAATATTGTATCTGGACTACAGTCCTCTAGCATGTACATCTGTCAACTTTACTTCAAGCCCCGCCCCCAGAGAAATGGGCGAGAAATTAGGGAGTGAATTAGCCGCTTAGTGACAGACTGTGGTCGGGGCCATGGTAAAATCATGAAGTTAGTAATTTTCCCAACTTGTGATTGCCATCCCAAAATTTATTAAATGTGGAAGTTTGTATAGAAAATAAAAATCAGCAATTTCTACCGTCTAGTTTTAGAGGTATAGCAAAAGGTTCACGGGTGACCCCCGTGGCTTGAACGAACCAGCAAGGGAAGGCTCATCGGTGAGTCTCGTGGCCTATATGGAAATACTCAATTTTTCTCGTGGCGTTCAACGTGTTAAGCTCAAATCCAATTCGAAGTTGTAAAGCTATGTTTGCCGACGCCTTGCATTTATACTACCAAATCCAAATCCATAAACAGGGATAGGTGTGCCTTGTGTGTAATTGGTTCAACAGTACATTTCTTTACGCAGTTTTATTTTACACTGGACGTGATTAGCGAAATCCACGAAACCTGATCCTGGTACAAGAATACGTTATCTTATATTGTACCATATTGCCCCATTAAGTGCCCTAATCTCGATAAAAAAAACGAAGCGTTGCTTTTAAAAAAATACAAATTGTACCTACGTTTTTTGTGTCGACTAAATTACTATACTGGTATCCACTAGCGCCTAACTAGTACATATATAATACATTAAAATGACTAAACTCACTAATATTACGTCCGTTTAAATCTAAATAGTTACGTGGACGGCATTTTACGCAATTCCTTAGCGACTGTATACTGCGAAACGATGGTACAATTACATTAAATAAGGACCATAATATTGTACTGGGACGTTAAATGCGCATCGAAAAATACATTAAACCTACATTTGTCTGTTACTGTCGATTTTAACAGTTTAACTAGCTTTGCTATTCTGGATTCTAATTTTAATATTTGTAAAGGGACAAGTTATTTAATGAACGTAAAATTTATACACTTTAATATGAAGTTTTTTTTTTATTATTTTGATCTTGAACTTGCATCTTAAGTTCCATTTTGTCTTATATTTAGTATCTCTCTTTGACATTAGTCATCTATAAAATGTGATCTTACGGACGTAA
The DNA here is from genome assembly GCA_018247775.1 of Udranomia orcinus. NCBI lineage: Eukaryota > Metazoa > Arthropoda > Insecta > Lepidoptera > Hesperiidae > Udranomia > Udranomia orcinus. The sequence continues at coordinate 6,777 of DWGW01001644.1, forward strand.
TGTGAAATTAGTGTCTAACATTAAAGAGATTTAAATGGACAACTTTACTTGGATCACATTTCCATACACAAAGTTAGACCAAGCATCTGAGTCCACTTGACATTTACCAACCTTAAAAAAATAATTAAATCTCTTCAACATGTAGGTACAATCTCATCAGAAACTCGACTCGTAGCTACTTGGTAACAACGGATTACGACTTTATTCGCTTTGCCCGGTCAAATATAATCGTAAATAAAATGTTACTAAAATTCTCGCATTTTTTATTACGACGAAAAGCAGTAATACTATTATTATATATACTTACTTTAATACCATAAATCTGTTTAATCTATACAAACAAAAAGTTTCGTTAATTAAGTAATAGATGTCGCCACAAAACATTGACATGAGGTGAAACGAACTCTTGGTCATACATTCAAATTCCAGTACATCCATGAACAAGCGATCCTCACATCGTTAATCTAACAGACACAAGGAATATACGATATATTTATTACACGAAGTGCTAACTATGAAACAAGCTAAGTTTTTACAATTCACATACGACCTATCTCCTCCATCACTCCTTCTATACATTCCTACAAACATACAATATATACTCTTTGTATATCATAATCTTAAATAGAAAATAGTTTTGGGCCACTATAGATCACTTCACCAGAACCGCTGAGGCCGGGGCGGCCCCATCCAGCGGTTGCCCTGGGGCCGGTTCCGGGGCCAGAACTGGGGGGAGTAGTTCGGGGGCCTCATACCGCTGCGGGGCCCCCAGTTTCTTGGGAACCGGTTGTTTATGTGCCTGGGCGGGGGACACCAGTCATTTTCGAAGTCAGTGTAGTTCGTGGGGGAATGTCTCATGTCCATGTCGAGGCCCCGGCTCCTTATGTCCTCGTCGAACGTCTCGTTCGGGCTGTCTTCTCTCATGTCGTCAGTCTGTAAATTGTTCTGTAAAAACTTGAGAGCTGGGGGCATTTTGTCGAAGGGGTTCGTCATGGGCAGGACGGGCGCTGAGTGCGGTCCCTCGGGTTCCCTCTGGACCTCCGGGGACACTAAGGGTAGGTTGATCTGTATCAAGTTGGCGTGGTTGGGCTCATTGGCCATCTTCCCGTTGTTACCGCCAACCAACACTTTGTTGTTGTTGAAGCTGAGACGACGCTCCGGTTGCTTCGAGTACAGGCGTTCTGAAACGGAAATAAATATACGAGTATATTATTTTATTTACTTCATTATTTTAAGTTTGCATATTGGTTGCAGAATGGTTTTAATTTGCATTTTATATGTTAGCAACCATTGTTCGTTTCAGTTGTAGAAAGATTAATTAGGATACACAACTAAGTTATAAGCATGTACTATTTAATTATAATTATTTATGAGTTTTCTTTTTCCCGTGATAAAAGAGATGTTCTCGAGATAAAAATTCCCTACGACCTTCCCTGGGTCTCAAACTATCTCATTTAAATTGGTTCAGCGATAATGATGAAAAAGTAATAGATAGGCAGAGGCTCGCATACATTATATGTAATGCGAGTTATATTAATATTTTAATTATTTAATAAAAAAACAATTAAAATATAAATAATGAAAATCAATACTCTCGACGTGTTAACCGAACTCCACCAATGTTATAGGTCAGTTTTAAGAAAAAATAATAACATAAATCTTACGTTGCTCTTCGTCTTCAGATAACTCCATATCCACGCTCTCCACTATGTCCGGCGGCGGCACCATTGTCGGTACTCTGTAATCCTGAAAAAAATGTATATTTTTTGTCGTGTTTTGATGTATAACATCTAGTAACATCGGACCAGACCGGCTGTTGACCAGACGTATCGCCACGCGATTGTGTATGTACGAGTATATGTGAAGGTAGTAACTTATTAAACCATTTTAATTCCCAAGAATATTGTATTTATTTAAAAACATTTTTTATTAAAAAAACTGAATATTTTGTTCTCAATTATATCATTATTTTATTTGACGATTTCTGTACAAAATAGTTTCACTTCTGTACCGAGACGGATCAGTTTTTTGTGTTTAAAATGTAATCCATTTTACCTGACAATAATAAGTGAGAGTGCATTATACCTAACAACAAAAACTGAGAGTGCATTATACGCGACAACAATACCTGAGGAGTACATTACACTTGACAACAATAACTGAGAGTACATTACACCTGACAACAATAAATTAAACTACATTACACTTGACAACAATAAAAGAGAGTATAGACCTGACAACGACAACTGGGTGTAATTTATAAACAGAAACTTACTTGATCCAACTTCAAAGAATCGATCGATCTCAAAGGTGGCATTGGCAACTGGTGCGTGAGTGATATTAGATTCCTGTGGTCCACATCTGAGAAACATAATTATTAATAACACTATCTATCTTTAATATCGATATTATCATGACCCACAAAAAATCGGCTAACAAAAATTTACTTACACTTAAAACTTACTATTCATATAATAGTGTGTATTAAAATTAAAATATACAACTTTCTGAACGTTCATTTACAATCTTAATACGTCTACTCAATTTGAATTAGGTATAAATAAATATTGAAAGTTATTTTAACTTTAAAACAAAATGAGTAATAGAGTGACATAGAAGTAGCACTGGCAATAACTATTTTCTTTTTGCATGAGCATTCATTTATTTATGAATACTTATTTATGCTCAATAATTATATTACAGAACATTTTGAAGCTTTTCTTTATAATGAAGTTATTAATAATAATGTAATTCATATAATAAAATTACAGCACCTTAAGGTACATATGTGGAAATTAAACAAAAAATGTCCCTTAGTGGAAGGTACAAGGAATGGATAGTACCTAGCGTTCTCCCTTGAGGTATTTGTATCATCGGTGGCGGTATATTCGGCAGCAATCTGTGGTCCACATCCTCTGCGGCTGGAAATAGAGTGATTATCAATTAGGAGAGACAAGCCACTGTTCACACAATATTTGTTAATAATATATACATTTTACTTATAGTTACTTATCATATATAACACTAGTGGAAGAATGTATACGAAAAAATGTAATTTTAAGCAGTTTTTCGAATAACAGTAGATTAAAAATGGTCATGCTGAATGAATAATCATGATGATGCTTCACATTTCTGATTTTACGTTTAAATATTACTGTTATTATGCTGACATATCTAATAGCAGATTCACTATTCACACAGTAATTATCATATTTATGTTATTAACTAAGTTTATAATCGCAGACACCAAAATAACCTATGATAGTGGATAAATAATCTATCGATTCAGCTTACCTATCATCGGGTCGGAATCCTCATCATAGTATGCTTTTGGGAAATTAAATAAATATAGACAAGGATTATAAATATCTTTCTTAGCATAGAATTATAAATGATTTATTTATAACATCGGTAGCATACGAGCGTGCAGTCCACCTGATGGTAAGTGGTCACTGCCGCCCATGGCATGGACATCTGTGATCAACCCAAGCCAGGATGGAAGTTCCATCTTAGGTCGATCACAAATGCGTTGACTAACCTCGAGAGTCTAAGTGTGAACGCCTCGGTTAAGTTTGTCTGCCTTACCACATCCTTCAAACCAAAACACATATTGCTTCGCAAGTCAACAAGTAAAAACACTGCTGTTATAAGGCAGATATAAATATGTCAGTGCTGTTTCGGAGGTCTAACTGTTCTCACACCGTTTTAATTTTACAGCGACAATAGTCCAATGGACGTGTCTTAGGACTTATGGTCGATAGATCGCCGTTTCGTTCCTCACTGCCCCATTCCACTATTGACGTGAACCCACTCCTAACACAAGCTGCCGAACTTAGCTGGAGGGGTTGAGTTAAAATAGAAAAAATACTTACATAGAAGTGGTAATATGGGGGGCGGAGGGGGAGGTGGAAGTGTACTCCTGTGGTCCACATCCAACGCCGGCAGGTCCTGGACAGTTAAAATTAAATTACTTTGTTAAAATAAATAATTAAAATATCTCAGTTAACTTTTTCAAGGAGATTGCAAAGTATTTTTTTAATACAAATATTCCATTAATTATTATTCTTGTAGTATCTTCTAGGGCTCTAGAGTCTTGAATATAGTAAAGATAAATAAATATTATATAAAAGTCTAGATTATCTGTAATAATATTTGTAAATAATAAAAGCTTAAAA
>DWGW01001645.1:0-10948 GCA_018247775.1 Udranomia orcinus
TAATCAAGATTAAATATTACATGAGTAATTTTGATTATATGTAACCATGATTATTTCAATCTGATTAAAAGTAATCATGATTATTTTTAATCTGATTATTAATCCGATTACAAAAGTAGTTGATTACGCCCAACTCTGCCTGTAATCAACCCAAGATAGGATCAAAATTCTAGGACTAAGTTGGTACGCCTCGGTTAAGAGTGCATCCGGAGCCGAACCGTAAAAGGATCAAATCAACGTAAATATATATAAAGCCAGGCTGCGAATTAAAATAATATTTCTTCATAAACCTTGCCGCTTTAATATACGAGTAGCTCGCCTCACCTACACACTGTTAGCTGCACTGTACTTTGTTGAAGAAAGTCGTTCCTGTAAAAACATGTTTTTTTACGAAAACACTTCGTCTGAAACAACTTTGTTATGCTTCCATTAGAGTAAGTTGCTTTTGTATTAAAGTCCAAGTCATGTTTGTTTAACTTTTTATTGCATTAAGGGGTTTACGCTCCCGCTGCTAGAAATATATCCTTATGCTTTTACACACACTCCGGCGTTATTGCTTTCTTCTTTGTCCTATTTATACGCGTGATGTGACGTAATGTACACAGGATCTACACGAGGTATTCATTTAAGGCTTTCCATTTGTCTGTTTTCAGAATCTCCTGTAAAGCAAAGATGTTTTCGTCTTAAAATATTTTGTCTCTATAGAATAGGATGCACGGGTTATTCGATGCCTTCTTATTTTATATTATTACTATAAATAGTTTGGTACATAAAAATCATAGTGGTTCCTTCTTTGTTGCGGGTTTTTGAGAGCTAAAACCGACAAGCATGTACGCCGCCCGTTGTTGAGTAACTATTACAGCTCCTAGATAACAATTCGAATATCTTCGGTCTAACATAGGTACGTAGGTACGTGTTAGTATCGTCATCATAAAACGGTCTTCACTCAACAAAGCCGAACGGATGTTATACGAAGCCTGTAGTCTCGTATTTCTAAATAATTCTACCTAAAGGTTCCACTCACAACAAACTTTCCTCGTAGTGGTTCCGTATTTCGGATCGACACGGTTAGATCAGCAAAATCTTAATTATCAATTCCTCAAAACAATTGAACTCCACGCAACGTAATCTATTTCACCGAAATTATAGAACAAGTTAGATCCTCTCGGGGTTTGTTTGTGATGTGTTGCGACTACATCGGGTTTATGTGCCGTAATGAAAGGGAATGGCCCTTAGAATATAGAAGTACGGACCTACGTACGACTATTATCACCATTTCAGTAAACATTTATCGATCTTAGCATGTAGCCGGCATGACGGTATAAAGTGTGACTGATTTACAAAATGTAAGAATAGTACGATTCAGTTGTATAAGAAGCGACTCACGTGAAAAGTTATAAATATAACATTTCTTTAATTTCAATAATTGAATAAATTGAAAAAAATCTTGTGGATTCTTCCATATCTTTTATGGTACCGTATTGTAAAAAAATCTCTTTCAATACATGTTACACACGTTCTCAATAAGAACATGTTATTGTACCATTAGAGCAAGTTTTATGCATAGCACACGAAAAGCGGTATCTAAACATGCTTTTTTCTAATGTAAGGCCTTAAGATAATAATGTTAGGAAGGGCGGCGCTGCTCTCCGCCCACGCCCTACATCATAAGCATGTGTAAATGTTTCTTTATGAATTTCAATACTCTTACCAAACCTCCCGAGACTAATTTCAAGACCCGTACATTTGCAGTATTTACTTAAAACAAAAACTGTTGTTATACAGTTATTTGAATATATTTTAGTAACAGCAGGAATTTTACAGCAAAGTATTTTTTTTAGAAATCTTCAATTACATAAATAGAGATGCGACGATAAAGGATGCGACACACGATCAGAACTTAATAAAAAGAATTACTTAATAATCATTCGGCTGCGGAGCCCTAAAAATGACAATCTCTTATAATATCACATTTTTGTTTACTTATAAAGATTATTTTTGCAACTCATTGTATCCAATGTACAAATTTTCAAACATTATGCCCGCGAAATAATTTATCAATGTCATATTTTGACCTTATGTTTTTTACATTACGTCTTTCTTCAACTTTGATAAATTGTTCCGCTTCAACCATGGATGTATTCAATGGCTTGTTCATCCCGAGCATTAGAAGACACGCTGTGAGCGGTTCTGATGAGCTTTTTCAATAGTTGGGTCAAGCGTAACCTAATTATACACGGCTAGGAACTTGAAATAACATACAAATTATTAATTAGAGGACAGATTTTTCTACAAATCCAAAATTGCAATAAAGCTTCCTGTATTTGTAATCTAATTACCTAGTAGATTTGTAAAAAAATAGTTAATATTTTTTTCTATCTATCTGCCACATCTATTCACACACAACTCGGTACGAAAGATATTCTTGATTTAATATTATTTTTATTTTAGCGACTGAAGAAAAAGGAGTAATTTAAACGTAATACACAATATATCTTCTTGTGTCACGAATGCGCGAGCTCTGAACGCACTCGACCAGGTTTTATTACTCAGTTAATATAGATTAAGTTTATTAAACATTATTTATTGACCACGTACTCCTTTAAAAATATCACTACTTACTGAATGTACTTCTTGAAGTGATTCTGCTATATATACAACTGTTACAATATCACTATAAGAAGCAGTTTAGGTTCTGAATACCGAATCCGAGGCTGACTTCTAACTTAGTATTCCCCAAGACATGTACAGTTAGTGGCAACGCCAAAATGTAAGAAATAAATAAAATATTATAAGCAAGAAGGAAAACATCATTCATACGTAGGAGAGCGATTGCCGGTACACGGTAGCTGGGATGAATAATGTACCGTACGAAAACCACACACGTAAAGCGTATGAATAACTAAACAGGCGTTAGCATCCGATATGCAGATCAGACTGCCATCGACGCGAGTGACATCACGCATCTAACCGACTAACATTTCACTTAACCGCGTGGGAATTGAATAAATTTAATTACGAGTCGTTATTGCTTTTAATAGCTTGTCTTAAAGTAAATAAAATCTGAACATTTCTATTCTTCAGTGTTTTGGGTTTGGGTTTGCTCGATACCTAGTGAATAATTAATTTTACTGATATTCATCAATCTTAAATGACGGAAGGAAAATGACTATTGCGGTAAACCTGTTACCGTCATTGTAGAATTAGATTAATTTTATTAAATTTTATTAGATAGATAGAAAGAGGTAGTGTTATACATAAGAATAATTGCTTTTTATTTTTAAAAAATCCTAATGATTGTAACGTACTAAAAATCCGATCCACTTTGGTTAAAGATTCTATTTGATTCGATCCCATTTCTATCTAGGACAGTCCCTTCTCAATATGTTTCTAGACTTAGAAAGTGAGTGAAAACATTTGCCTCAATCGACATTCCTAAACTCTCCGACGACACGCGAAGGCTTCTTTTTATTAGGCCCAAAAAGATTTCCCAACTTGGCAAACTATCTCTGGGGATATTCCACGGCTGTCAACAACAGATTTACATCAAATAAACCTTACATTGGCCTAATTTTGGAAAGCAGCATTTATTTGTAATAAACGGAGGCTTACTTTTGCTCGTTAGATCTACCAGAATAATTCTTGATATTTTTTGTGAAGCAGGCTATAGGTATGATTGTGGGTCACGGTTAATGTTAAGTTAACTCCTAAAATACCTCCTGCTTACGCTGTACGTGTAATTAGACTACATAGTCGGCAGGTACCTTACCTGTACCTGTACCTGTAGTCTAATTATTACGTTCATGAAACTTAAAACTGTTAAAGTTATGTATTATTTATTATATTTCGCTGCGGTCTCTAGCAGGGGGAGTGACGCCCTCTCTCTGACTATTAATTTTCCTTTGAACAGCAGATTACCGTAGATACTCTACAATTATGCCGTGTTTGCAGCAAAGTTTCATTAGCATACCTACAACAAAGACAGATCCAATCAACTTCTATCTTTACATACTTAACTATTAATACCACAGACATAGTGTCAATTGGAATTGCCAGCGATAGTTAAAAAGATTACTATTGGAGAGTCCCAATTTAGTAAATATATTAAAATTAATTTAACAGACAAATATATCAGAAGCGACGTTGCTTCTATTATTTCCAGACGTCGTACAAGCACTCTTTGTATGAACATCCAGTTACAGTACCTTGACATACATCTATTTGTCTGAATGATCTTTTTTGTACATCGACTGTTAGTAAAAACTCTATGTCACTCAAGAACTCATTTAATAGCAATCGGCATAGACTACTTAATGAAAGCTCCGAAGTTATTAGGATTCAAAAATTCCGGCCAACCAACCTTAGCTTTCCCGTTCCCGTTCCGGTAATCCCCCGTAAAATAAGCCTATTTATTCCCGTCGTTTACACGGAACCATTACGTACCAACATCACCCAAATTGAAGAAATAATCCCTAAGATAAACATTGTAACTTTTCAGTATTTATTATTTATAAATATGTATAGGAGCTTAGCTGTCAAGTCAGATATTAAGCAAGTTGAAATTATCGTGAGTTACGTATTTTGATATGCGAGACTGGCTGCTCCAAACGATATGTCAGGGTAGTATCACCTAACTTTGTACTTGACCCGCGTGTAATATGCGCTTTGATAGTTTAGCAGAAAAAAATGGACATTTTATATTAGATTATAAATAATTATCTTTAAAATATCAATATAATCTGTCTACTTAGGCTATTACCTAAAGGCTCACTGTCAATTGTTATATATATTCAAATACATAGATGCCGTGTCTAGTTATTCGAATGCTATGGTTACCCTTGTTCCCACTATCCCCTTCCCGTCTCCCTGTACACCTCTCTAATTGCGGCCTTGCTCGGTGCATATTAATACGGAGGGAACATGATTGCGGGGGTGAGCTGACCAACTTACTCATTACAATATATTTTGTTCGAACAAGCATATAGGCCATCCGATACTAATTACTCAGTGCATGCAAATTGTACATTAACACTTTTGTTCTATCTTTTGAGGTTGTATCCTCAAATCAGACTAATTAAGGTATTACCTACATGTTTTGCTACTCAAAGAGCGCGTGGGTAGACACGAAAATTGTTATTCATTGTGAGTACCTCACTCGTTTGCTACTTTAACGAAATAATTATTTCAATTGTCACGTAAAATACATCAAAAGTAAGTAATCCATTAGTGAATAATTATCCATATTTGCTCCGTAACATATGCTTATGTTTTATTCTAAATGATACGGTGCCTCTGTTATTATTAAAACTAAACTTTACGTCTTAGCGCAATGTCTGTAATTTATTATAATAGAAGCATTGCCATGTATTCACTATTATTATAGGCTTATCAATAGTATACTTAATTGGAGCTTACTACCGTTTTTGCCATTGAATGACAAAAGTAATAAAAGTAAAATATCGTAGAGAAACTACTCCTGTATGCTACCTCAATTTCACAGAATTGTAAAATACACAGTTTATATCCCCGCCGTCTCCTTAACAAATATTGCTAATTCCCTCTAGATATAAAAGAGGTCTCGTGCCTCAGCGTCTAATGGAGTGGGTTTAGGTGCGGACGTGCCTGTGCCGCGAGAAGCGGCCGTAGATAATGTAGTAAATAGGCTAACTTAATGAAACGCTGGATCTCTTTAGCCTCGTTCATATTTCCCGTTATGCACTCCTACTTGGAACTTTTTTATAACATTGAGGCACCAGACAAGCATGCCCAGTCATCTGTGGACATGACATGACATGATATGACAAGACAGATTGGAAGTTGTTTTTAAGTTTTCTACGAATACGTTGCTATCCCTGAGGACTGAGGTGGAACGCGCCGGTCAAGTGTATCTCCCACACACACAGCAGCAAGATCACTACTGTAATAATGACTGCGTGTTTCACCACCTTCGAACTGTTCTATAATTCTAGATAAAAGCTCCAGACATATAGTAATGAAATATGAGAACAACACTTTATAGTTAATGAACTTACTACATATTATGACATATAGTAGATATCTTAATAAAGCTAACATTAACCTTCGCGGACGCTCTTTGAAACATAAGGTCGTCTAGATTAAGTGCAGTCAGTGTTGGCGAAATAATTATCTTAATAATTTCTTAACCGTTATTTCAACGTTTAATAACGTTATTTTTCTTAATATAACAGATTATTAGATATAACACTTAATGTGTTTCTATCTGATCTAAGATATCATTACTCTTTTTCTCTAATACACCAGTATTTCTGGTATACCAATATTTTAGGGGTGAGGTAGTAAAATGCTATCTGATACAATCTTATACGACAACACTACATAAGTAAAATGTAATGAGTGAGCAACCCCTTCATTTCAGGCAGAAGGAAAAGAATTACTGAAAGCAACACAAAAACAGAAAAATAATACCATAGTTACGACCATTATGTACACAAAGAACTGTAATATAAAGTTATATTTACACACAAGTTGTCTACATTTATATAAGTTGTGGGGAATCGCAAAGATTGCGCGTAACAATAATATATAAAGCGAAATATTTAGGCTCCAATGGTCTGATTCTTTTCATATAGTGTCTGTAAGCAATCAATGTTTATTTATTTTAGGGAGGCTTAAGTTGGGGACAGAAAGAAAAGTTTGGTAAACTTCCGACTTCTAGATTAAATATTTACATCAATATTGCGAACGGTGAACATATGTAAGTACTATCTTCTGATTAGTATGCGAAGGCAAACTGTTACGATGTGTTATAAGATTCCACTAAACATTATAAAGGAGAATTAACAACAACTAACTGTCTGACCAATGACCTTCTTACAACAGTAATTCATCGTGTGAAGCACTCTGAAAACCGAACTAAAAAGCCAAGTTCACAACTGAAACAGTTCTTGCAATCGAAAATTATTCAACAACAAATAAAAAAGGAGTAAAAGGTGCAAAATCGCAAGTGTGTCGCACCCGCCTATACCCACACGTTATTTATCGAGTCGTAGGAACGGCGCGGTGTGCGAGTCGCATAAACCGAGGCCTCAGGGCGAATAACATGTTTATGAGCCACGTTGGGGCAATGTGGGTAATTTGAGGTCAACTACACAATTATGCATCGTTGGTTTACGGCTCAGTTATGTCGCCACTTCACCCTGAATTATAATTTCACTCGAGGTCACATTTACGCTGCGTCCACGTGTGTGCAATACAGTTTTTGACCCACACGTTTCATTAGAGATATTTCTTTGCTTATATTCATGCTGAGTCAACGTCTTTTTTCGACTTTGATACAACAATCTCTCAACGATAATATTATATACACTCCCTGCGTCTCACAACGTAGGACGTTGTAAGCACGCTACGTCAATGTCATATTGAGTTCCCAGAAAATTTTGATACATTGTAAAGTAAAAAAAATGTTATAAGACCATAAAAATAAGGCAACGTTTCTTTATATCAAAAGAGACAAAAATATGTTTATTATATCAGCATTTATGAGTCATGACCAACTGCCTGTTCAATATACCACAGTATAATCGTTACAACCGTGTTGACGTGACGGGTCAAAATATATCCAAATAAATCTACATACATTAACTCTTCAAAATAGGTACAGAAAATACCATAAATGCTTGAAATTAATTGTAGCCCGTACCCTGAAAATTTGTTTACGCAGTAGTATGTGGGGTGAACAACATGTTAATATGTCCGATGGGCCAATGTGGGTGATTTGGGCAAAACTTTATAATTACTTAACGTGGTATATGGAGCGGCGATGTCGCCAGTTAATGCTAAAGTTTAGCGCACGTCAGGTCAATGTCTTCGGCTCTGATTATTGTAAACTTTTTCTATTCTGCTGCCTACGAAAGTTTAATAGTCCTAACTTTAATCGGACTCTCGTGTCAAACGATAAAACAATTTCTATCACGTACAAGACTAGTACTCGGTGTAGTCTTCAACGAACGGCAACTCGTTTTCTTTCACAATGCCTATCCGACCTGAAATAACCTTTCAACCTAGGACTCTACAGTCTTTTCATTGTCTATTCTAAATTCAAGCCGCGGCACTGCTGTTCCTGCTGACCATTTGCGGTGTAATTAAATTCTAAGACAACTAGTACAGTAGAGTATACTGAAAAAGTAGCATTCGTTGCTTTATTCCTTGACCCAATTATTTGCGGGAAGACAACGAATGGGAATACGGAAGAGTCGTCTAATAAAAGTAGTTACGTGGCCATTGCCATGTATGGACAGCTGTTGAAGAGATCCCGAATCGAGAGACTGAGAACTAATTGGAACACGTAGAACGCCTTACGTATTCAGATCTTATCACACCCTAATAAACCAAAATGAGTATTGCGACCCATACTCATTTCCGTTTATATTCACATAGTTTATTATGGGGTGCTTCTCATGGAGGTAGATGCGTAAAACACTACCAAATATAAACATGGAACTTCCATAAGCCTTCAAGGGCAGCAAAGTGTAGACCTCACACAAAATTTTCACTGTTTCTGATTCATCGTTGATGTGTATGAGCTACGACTCTATGTGCCCTGAAGTGAAAGGGTATGTACATAATTTATACGTATTTTTATATCTTTTTATTGCCTGAAACCAAAAGGTTAGTGAACTCTAACAACTGACTAACGGCTTTCTGCTGAAATGTGGCTCCGCTGAATGATATTAATTAAATTGTAGTTTCGTTAAACCGCACATTTGAATTTTGAACGGTGTTCGTCTGTCTCAAGTTTCGAGTTCTTTGACTGCGATTTAGTGTAATGAAAGTGCGAGTCCTTGAGTATATTATATATTAAAGTTGCCTTATTTCGTATGATTAAAATATATTTTGTTGGCGAATATTTTTTCATATTGCGGTTACAACGACAACACCGTTCATTTTAACAAAAACAATTTAGCAGAGTTGTTTGATTCCGGAGCACAGCTTCCGACGCTTCTGTCCCAGTGAGCGATTGACTTTGTTTTTTTAACCCCGTGCCACATGTGTCGTGATCACCCATTTTTAAAGGTAGTTGCTATTAGTTTTTAATAAAGTGTTTTTGTGCATAAATAATATTACACGCCGACATTATAATAAATAAAAAAACTTTACCTAATCATGTTTTGTCATCATAGAGTAATCTCCATTTTGTTTATTAATGGAACGTTATTTAGCTTAAAGTAAAACAGTTGACCATGAGTATGTCACTTACAAATAGGGATTTTCTGCGCTTTAATACAAAAAGTGTCCGTGTAGCCGTCGAAGCGATTCCACACTTGGAATAATTTGTGAAAAAGTGGCCATTCCGTGTTTTCCTCTTTTCTCCATACTGACACATTTCTGTCCCTTCGCCTTCGCGATGACGTTCGCATTCCAGTGCCTCCTTTATCCTAAATAAAAAGGCTTTCGTATCGATGACCGAGATGTTTCCGTGAAGAGCATTGTTGCGAATTTCTTTGTTGGCTTTTTTTAAGTAACGCTGCAGCCGTCGACTTTCACGCTGAATATAAAATAATTTATGCCATACCCTGGTGTGACTTTTTATTCTTGATAGCATATTTTAAGAGTGAAGTAAGGTGGCGAAACTTATACAACATAATTCAATCGATACGGTGCCATGTCGGCCCTTATACGCCGTAACTGATTTGACAGTTGAGCTGACAAAAAAGAAAATTTTTGCATTGTTACGATGTATTGTACATACAAATTTATAATAAATTAAAACTAAATATAAAAAAGAGATTGCGAAAAACGTTGTAATAACAATGTCTATTCATATAGTATAGTCCTAGAGATAAAAAAAAAAAAAATATCGAAGCTCTGTCGATATTTGCGCACAACTGTACAGGAAATACTGCACCCGTTTCCTTTGATTTGGCTCACTGACACCATTTTTTGCCTGAACACTGCAGGCTTGAGGATTGTTCCCAGTGTCTTTGTTTGTTTCAAAAGTATTCAAGCAAAATTATTGAAATGGAGAAAACTCACAATAATGTTAAACAATATTTCGTATTTATTCAAAATATTTTAATATTTAATGCCGCCGCTTTGCGTGTATACAACATGGACTGCAGCGACATCGTTTGCAGGAACGCAAATCTTGAAACAACACTTCTAGCAATTTTAGTACAATATAAATATCCTGCAACGTTTAATGCTAATAGAATCTTTAAGGGTCGATTATTTGTTTTAAAGGATTTACACTAAAATTTGCTTACAATTTACTATAATGTTATTTATAACCAGAGTTTATCTCTTTGTAACATTTATTTCGCAAAAGTTGTCATAACGCAAATCTATTATAATTTCATATTTACTTAGTAAGCATCAACTTAATCGATGCAGCGTTACGCAGGTGCGCCTATCAATCTCGGGCACATGTACTCAAGCTATTACCGATATAACTATTCCTAGTATAAGCTGCAATCAAGCCTAACCTAATGTATTATTCAATGAATTATTATCAATTACAAATTCTAGAATGAGACAAATAACCACTATAAATATTAATTTTATGCCCCATTCATGTAAATATTCAGAATAGAAGCCCCAAATGATTAATGCCTATGCCAGTCTCTTTTTAGAGCTTTAAACAATATGACAGTAGAAATTAACGGAAATAGACGGAATAGGCGATAGGTGTCACGGTTAACCGGGAGGCACCACTAAACATTAAAAATAAAAGAAATTACAATCTGGTTAGCCCACTTTTACGCCTCACCATCCTGAAATTTTGGACCTCTAGCTAGGGGTACAGAAAAGGACATGGTTACTTTTTGTTTAAAAAAAATCGTTAAATTAACTGTATATGCTTCTGTCCGAAAACTGAACATCACGAAGCTGTATAAAATCTTAATATATATAAATTACGTGTCACGTTGTTTGTCCGCGATAGACTCCGAAAGTACAGAACCGATTTTAA
>DWGW01001646.1:0-10947 GCA_018247775.1 Udranomia orcinus
AAATTAAGCATCGAAATACTTTCTATAAATATTCAATGGTAATCTGTGAGTTGGGTGATGTGAAATGATGTTTTGAGAAACTAATGGATTATGTTTGATGAGTCGAATACTTTAATGAAACGCTTCAATGTATTGGATTGGTAATCATTTTTATACATTCAATGCCGGTTCTGGTAATTAAGATATAGTGTCTCTATCGCGTTTTATTCATGAGTTTGTTTCTTTCTCCCTCACACTTGCAAGGTTCGTTCTGAGGTACCCTAGCTCAATGGGGTTCTTCAAAAAAGGTGCAAAGGAAACAAACTCTACTACTCTCTTTAAACGTGATAAAGCATTGGCTCTGCTATTGCATCATCATCAGACATACTACGACAATACTGCTCGTTGTAGTTGCGTTTCTCTAAGTTTGAACCGAAATCGAAGCCGAATGCCAAATGGTGAATATCGTTTAGCTTATCCATTCCGCTCACCTCAAATGGTGATATGATAATAAAACACGGACCGGGCACACGTCGACGCACTCATAAATCTGTTCTTTCAAGACCATTCTGTTTTGTGGAATTAGTTGTTCGTGCTACGAAAAGCATAGAATCGTTAGGCGAACAAACGACAGAATTAAATATTTCATACTAATCTCGATGTGTTAGAGTAGGGAGTAGAGGTATCAACATGTAACATTTTTTTACACGCACTCTTCAAAATTTGATTCCTCATCAGTTAAAAAAAAAGCAGTTTAGAAACACCATAACTCTCGTTTCATTATAACGTTCCATTAACGGAGACAAATATACAGGAACGTGATAAACCCAAACAACACGTCTTAAAAATACCTACAACCTGTACTCCCATTCACTACCAACGTTACAGGGAATTGCCTCGTTACCATTTTTATTCCCACCGATTCCAACATCATTGATCGCTTTAAGAATAGCCTAATTCGTCCGCGGGGCAATTTCGGCGCCTATATCTCCGTCTATTTTCATTTTATTGGACGCCAAAACTGCTCTACGATCTCATAGGTCTGCGGCGCGCGTATTTCGGACTCTTTGATCTCGCCGCCCGCTTTAATGAGGCGGGTCGTGTAGACTAGCTTGAATTGTGCCTGTGCCTACTGTCTAGCTTTTGACGATTTTTCCGCCTTTTTCAATATTGCTCCCAATTTCACGGCTTCAGATCGTTCATACGCTATCCTCCGATGGATGATTTGGAGCTATTCCGTGACCTCCGAAGCTAATATTGAGATAAAGAAATAGGAGACGAAATTCGATAGAAATATTGTGTTACAACTAGAAATCGGAAGACGTAATGTAAATAAAATAAAACACTGAAAACAAAATCCAAAAAATATTTCATGATCATTTCATTCCGCCTTGAAACGAATTGTTATATTTTTACATTATTTTACTGATACTGACAAACCATACTTATTATCAATCTAACAATAAACCAGTACCTACGCTTATCGAGCCCGTAATTAAATTAAGCGAAGAAATCGCCAGATTAGGAGTATATGGCATTTTATCTTTTAATATAGGTACGGATTATGAATCGTGAAAAGATTGCAATTGCTTATCAAAATTCCATTTCTCGTTTCACCCACACGATACTGACGCAAATGCTCGAATATAAATATGACAAACAGAAATCATTTAAAAGGGATCGGTTATTTTGATTTCTATGATCACAAAGAAATCAGTTTAAATATGTCAAACATTGCCGTCAACTATAATGCACATATTCGATGGTTTCTCAATAACATTCTGAATGAATCATAAATCTGCGGGAATGTTAAAGGCAATCGCGAAATACGCAAAAGAATTAAGCTTTTGATGATAACATAAAACCAGATCAACCCTTTATATTCCAACAGCGGTAAGTAAATTACAATGTAATTCTCTGCCAACAGTGCGCTGTCAAAATCGAAAACAAAACTCAATAGTGAGAAATGAACACCCGCAAAAATACAAAACATTTCGCAATACGCCGCAGCGGGTGAACCGTAACATTTACCGAAAAAAGAGAAATAAATAAATAGGAATAGCGCGCGACTTTTCATTTTGTTGTGCGGGAAAAGCGAACAATAGGAGGGAAAATTGCGCGTCACTCTGGCGTTCCAATTTGTCAAACGGTCGCCACAAGATGGCGGCGGCGGATGCGCGGCAACATGGCGGCTTCCGGTGGGGTTTAATTAAAAATGCGTCTCATTTGAAACTTGGAACGCGGTTAGGGCGTACGCAAGGCGCGAATTGTTTAACTAGTTTTTAATTATAAACTCGTTTAGCGATTGTTCTAAGTTTCTCCCTTTAATTCGCTGCAGAGCTTTCCTGTTGCAGTAATTTTATACGGCTCGAGTATAGTACTTAAAACAACTGGCTCTGAAATAAACCTTTGTCCCATTTTTGTTTCGTTTCTATCAAAACATTTTTCAGCTTTTGCGACAAGTGTGATACAATTTACAAAGATTCTAATGAGACAGCTCTGAACGCAATCAATAACGTTACACTTTATCAACAACAAAATATTTTACAAACATATTAACGATTTTTGTCAACATGAAACCGCCCAAGACAAGCATCTTTTTATTGAAATTTAAAAGGTCGAAGAAAGTGTAGCAATTTGGAAAGGCTTTATAATGTAATAATTTAAAGGATCTGAAAACCACGGCCTCCGGCGGAAATAAGGGTGGGTAAGGGTTCGAGAAATTGACAAGACCTTTATATATACAACTAAGTATAGACTTCTTTTAAGGGTCATTCTTTATAAAATTCATATCTTGCCACTTTTATTAAATTCTTACTTATTCCCCATTTTTTCTTAAAGATTATCTTATGTTTATTTTTAGATATTAAATCATCAATAATTTTAAAAGTAATTAAAACAAACTAGGTATGTAAGTAATAATGGATATTGGAATATTAATGTTTGCTGGACTCAACAAAGCAAGAGTACCTATGTATGGGTATAGTTTAATGTTTTGTTTGAATTTCATATTAATGCTTTAACGATAAAATCTAAGACTTTAAACACATGCTACACTCTCATGAAGAAAGCTGCAGGAGGAATGCAATCTACATAGTATGATAAATATACAACATGTACGTGCGACGTGCGGTGTACAAAGTACGTATTGATATTAACTGTCATAATCCATCGTAAGACCAGTTCTTCATGCCTTTGTTTCCCGACACAAAAGCTTTATCTAACGAATAGTTACAATTATTTAACCACAGCATCAGGCTTTGAATCCGAAGGCCTGACCCTCGAGAGCATTGGATAATCAGCGAGGCGAGGGAAGTAATAAATAAACAATAAGCCATTTCTTTTCTGTTAATGGCGCCATTGTTAGTAGAGAATCGACAAGAGATTGGTCGGGACTTACTGCCGATAGATTTCCGATTTATGTTTTTTTCGATGCACAACACTTCTTTTGTTCCGGCGTTTCTTATTTGAAACGATTCGTCGTTCAGGTAAGGTATACAAAGAATATGACAAGGAAATCGTTACTCGATGGCTGGGGTAAATTAATTTGATAAATAAAAAAAGCAAGTAACATAAGAATGTACCGAATGATAGAAATCAAATTGTAGTATAAAAATGAAATCTACTTAACGAATATTAATCATCATTACTCGTCATATGGTCAACAGAAGGCGAAGAAATTCAATACACATTATTTAGGCTAAGTGCACTTGATCTAGAGATCATTAATGATCCGAAATGTCCCACAAGCGCCCCATGTCCCGAAACCAATCCCACAATAGAAGTGGATGTCAAAGTACGAAAACAGCGACCAACACAATGAGGAATAATAGAAACTACCCTCATAGCCGAGTATTAAAAAACAAGTGGGAAACTGCACAATGGGGATCGAACCTGGAACAAGGGTCCATCCACTCGACGCTAGGGTTGTGCGTGACCGGAATTTTAATATCCGTTTCTTGTATTCGGGCGAGGAAATGTTTGTAGTGTCCCCATAGATTTAGTGTTGGATTTTTTTTCTAAATAAATTAATTAATACTACACAACGGTATGTTGTGTGTGGATCATATTGTATATAAATGACATATTTCTTTTATAAATACGTACATTGAAACACATTATAAATTTTGTTTCGTGTTATTCGATTACTCCATATGTATGTAGTGTAAACAAAACTGGATCAATAGTGAAGCTTCAAAATATCTTGGAAATCTAAATAGCAAGAGCAAATCAAATGATTGGATTAAGTTTTGAAAAAATCTCGATTAGATTAAAGATTCATATAGTTATATATAAGTAGTAAATAAAAAGTAGTGAAAGAAATATATATCTGTATTATATATTTAAATGTACCTTATAAACTGTACGTTAGATTTAGTTTGTAACATTAGATAAAATACTGGCAGCTGGCAGCCCTATGCGATTCACGTCCCTCACACTCTAAGCATTGAGTGTATCAATAATAGTTGGATTTGTTTGAATTTGGTCTTATTAATTAACTAAATAAAATACAGCGTTTCGGCTCTTAACAACAACCTACCCTAATACAAGTGACTAACAGAGTAACTTCGTAATCATCGTCGTCGGTAGTCATATTACAATTTTATATAATACATTCCATACGAATTACGGATTACGAAAAATTTATATGATTTGAAAATGACATAATAGAAGATTTTATTCGTAACATAAGAAAGTACAAGCGTCAACTTTGGAAGAAAATAAGTTATGTACAGTTCATAGCCATAATTGTTCAAATCACGATCGTATTTCAAATCGAGAAAAAAATAATGATGCAAATCTGTTGAGTGAAAAAAACCGAGGCAATAATGAACAAACTGGTTCAATTATAGCACAAAATTGAATAGTAATACTGTCTAAGCGCGCGCAATTAGGGCCTAACCGCCAATTAGGGCGCGTGTGGCGCCCAACGTGGGGCCGCGCATGATACAGAATGTATTGGTCTAATTATGCTGCGGATTATACAAATGAACCACGAGTGCTTAGTTTGTAATGGCATTTTTATTATCCTTTGTAAACTTAACGACAACGATTGTAGCTTTTTAAAATACGATCTCTGGGTAAAAAAGGCACTTGTACTCAATGAAAACGTGAAACTGTTAATAGAGACAGAGGAAAGCGCAAATAAAAAGACAGAATCAATGTTCATAATACAGACAGAACAGCCTAGTCATAAAAAATCTTGAAAAGAAACTAGAATGTTCCATTCTCAGTGTTCCTTTTTAATCAAGCACACACTCCCCATCAACGGAACTGCATATTTTAAACACAATACAAATGGGGCTTCTGTAAGAATTATGGGCATATGTAAACGTTACGGCTGTCCGCCACCAACGTCGCAGACACTAGCCGAGTGAGAAACTAGGAAAAAAGTATTAAAATGACAATATCCGTTGCGTTCTTCAAACAATAACGAGCGGTGTGGGTTCGAATTTTTAATAGGACAGGACGCTCCACGAGATCGTTCCGAAATTAAAAAGTGTGTGCGAGCGAGAGGGTGATCCTGATGAATAGATCCTGCCTCTTCTTTCCGGCACGTGGCCATTTCATCCATGAATATTGATACCTCTCATTATGCGATGGACGCCTGGTTATAGATTGGTAGTCGCATCGTGTCCCAATTTTTAAAAGGTTTGGAATTTTTTTTTTTTGAAAAGAATTTAAAATGGGGTGACGATATTTTTGTGACTCGGTTTCCCTTTAAGATTGTGTACTTTTTTTGTAAATCATAATCAGGAAGAACAACTTAATTTTATTGTTTTAAATTCTTTAGTTCCAACTCAACGTTTTGTTATTCTTAGCTTTTGAACAAAGAGATCGTTTGTTTTCACGGTTGTAGCTAGAGCAGTGTGAGTTTAAACCTTTAAACGACAAAATATACTATCGTAATATACTAACGTACTTGGGATGCAAGATATTTTAAGAAATTGCAAGATAGTTTTCACGTCTATGATGTCCATCAACCCTAGCCAATACCAAGTTACATACATCATCTTTCATTACAAGCTGATAAATGGATATATGAAGATAAATCATGGTAAACCCTTATATTTTTAACATTTAGTCATATCGTCCACCAATTGAATATTTATTTAAAAAGCACACAAATATCCGCGTTAAATACACCTGGACAGATAACAGAATAAATAAACCGAATTTGAACGCTCAATTTCGCGGGCAAATCCAAACACACAGGATCGTCTAGGCCAGAGATATTTGCGAACTCGGCTTGTGTAAATTTTATGTTTATTTGGTCAGTGTGCATGCGTTAAATCGAATTTATGAAGCTCACACATCCGGAATTCATAGTTATTAAGTAATCAGTGAGCAGTGTGTTTGGTGGCAAATTGGGTTATAATTTAACCTGATAAACTGGGATTATAATAATATAAACGTTTTATACGAATTACCAGATTTCATCCGCAGTTCTGTTCGCGTTATAAAGTAGTTATAGGACAATACTTTCAATACGAAAACTACCATGTCCATGTCTCAAACTATTACTGTAGTAAATTTTATCGAAATTGATTAAAGTGTAAAAAGCCAACAGACAGACAGTTTCTTTCGCATTTATAGTATAAGTAACAATAGACAACAAATGGTTTTTTGTAATAGCATTTTTGTAGGGTTGGTGGGTTCTAGAACAGACCCAGTTGGAGCTTCAATAAAGTAATTATGGTATTTTGTTTTTCTCCCTTTGGCGTAATTATATTGGATGCCTGAATGATTAATCATAAGTCTAAGGCTGCCTTGACATGAATATCTTTAGTCTGCAGTGAAGTCTCCAATCGAATTCTAGTGTACAGCGATTGCAAGATTTTTAGCTTAACTGATGAGCAGTTTTAGCATATTACGCAGCAAGAGTAGATTCTATCTTAAATTTTAATACGAAGCTGAACAATAGCATCGCAATGGAAATGAATTGTGATATCTAATTCTAGTGACTAAAGTTCGAATCCATGACAGGCACATGAACAGTGAAGTACCAAACACGTATTGTCATCAAAACTGTGTGACGGGAACACGATACACATTCGCGCGGTAGAATACGACCAGAATTTCCTCGTTCGCACTGGACTCATGAACGATTCCATCTCGAATATATCTCGACAACCAGCATACGCTGTCACATCTAGACACCTCGTGCACACGTTTCCTTGTTCCCGATCGGTTCCCCAAATACACGGCACCACCGCAATGTACAAACGCCCGTCAACCGTGCCTCTGGCGACGAGGGTGGCAGGGGGTGCGGTCGTCCCTTTGAAGTCCCGCCGCCGGCGTCTGCGAACGAAAGCTGGCTAACCGACGCTTAGCTTTGTTTTCTAGTTAAATGACGTTTTCAGGAATTACCACTACTGCTGCGAGTGACGTGTTTAAGGGCTTCGTCCTTCGAGCCGGATATAAAATTCTATCGCGAAACTAGGGTAGATCGGTATTGACTAACTGTACGGAGTTCTACAAATCTAGATTATTTTCTGAGTCTGAGCTGTTAGCTTTGTACACATTTTTTAAATCTAAACTGTCCTACTTAATTTGCCAAATAAATCAAGTGATTGTTCGAACATATTTTGTCTTGTCACTAATCTTACTAATTAAAAAGATATGTCATTCATATACTAGCAATAGTAACTAGTACAAAAATAACAACAAGCCCATTTTCACCAACACTAAAACATACCCTTAGGTGCAACCTAAGAATATGATCGTAAAGTTGAATCATATTATCTTTTAAAGGCAGAATGCACACACTGCTATGAAGAAAAGAGGGTGTAACTCCAAGGGTTCAAATATATTTAAGCTTCCAAAACATGCTAAAATTGACGGGAGACGGGGCAGTCCAATCGCCTTTGATATGGTAATAGAGTTCTAATATTATCTATCTTATATGTTACATATGGGGCAATAGGGGATGATTAATCCATAGTTATACACTTACACAAGTAACTTTTACAAAGATTTACAATTATACTAAATTAAATTGGAAAAAAGCAAAATAAAATTTTAACATGTTAATATGTCAGGATATTTTTTTTTTATAAATAGTTCCGTATTCAATCGACTGATGAAAAGAAAAGATTTTATTTTACACACCATAATGTGTTAACGTAACGTTTTTTACAATCGTTATATAATACGGGGTACGACTAAAAAAATATGAATATAAATATCTCCGTCATAAAAAGCTTTGCATTTTCACCCCACCGTCCCCTGGCCTATAAATAAAACATACGCGTTACAAAATGACGTATTATGAATATTATGACATTATACGGTATTAACTTAATTTGCATGCGACTAATCTATTCAGATCCTTACTTTGATCTTACCTTTTATCTTTGACCTTCTTTTCACATTTTGGTTACCTTCAATTTTTTCACGTTCGTCGTAATTAATGTTTTGTTTTCGGAAGCCGCAAAAGGGTGTGATTATGACGAAGCGGGTCAAAGGCACTAAATGTATATATCCGACCCCATTTTTCTGTTTTCGTTTTTCCCCGTAAGTTACTTTTATTTGTTGGTTTTCGCGCGAAACCCTAACATTACAGAGAACAAAACGTTATTTGAAGCTCTAGAAGGGTGCGATTATAGTGATGCAGGTTAATTGTACGCCTTTGACCTTATTCTATTTGTTGTTGCCTCTCACCTCGGTTAAATCTTTTGTTTATCTTGCATTAGGGCACGCGTCGAGTGTTGGTGAACGAGATGAAGAAAAAGTTAACGCATTTATTATTTATAATACACATATGATGATATTATGTAATAACATTTACCTTCAAAATATTTTACCTATTATACAACTACAATTTGCAATACTACTCTCTAATTTTCTCTACGCACCTACTCTATCGACTTATTTCTCTTTTATCGCAACTCCGAAATTCCTCGGGTTGCCTGGAAGAGATCGCTGATGAAAAGCCCACGACCTGAGACTCTCAATGAAATTTTATTACAACAGTGTGCAGTTGTTGACAAAGGCTCTTGGAGATGGATCTTAGAGAAGATTAGGTGTCAAGATATATACATATATTCTATAACATCACTGAAGTTAGCCGATCCAATTCGTCGCTGGGAACTGAGGTAGTTTATTATAATTTCCCTAAACGACTTGATTGTGCTTAATCACTACCAGTATACCTTTCATGGGAATCGAACTCCAGCGGACATACGCCGTAATAAAATAAATGGGTGATTAGCACCCGGTCTGTCACACCACTTACGTATCAGCTATAAGCGATAAAACGGACGGAACGGTCGAGACCCGTAGTGGACCGTAGTCCGTAGTACGATCTTCTTAAATCGAACAATTCAACTATCGACGTAATGTTTGCATAGCTTTGGGTTTAGTTGAAAATGTTGAATTATTAGTATGTCCATAAAACGCTAGTTCTATCATTATTTAATTCGAACTCAATGACTTTTAAAAAAAAAATCTTATTTTATTTTTGTTTTACAATTGCAATTGTACTCTGAATTTGTCGTTGAAACCGTGACTCTGAATTTGTCGTTGAAGACAAAGAAGCATTTTATTTGATATTGATTTTATTCTATCGTATAAGCTCATAGTAGAAGTTTCTTAAGTGCGACATATTATATATTTATTTCCTAAATTTTGATCGCGCAACTTGATACTCGCTTCTCTCCACTCGCTCGCAATGAGACAGAGCTAGCTAGATCGGAATAAAATAAACGGTGATTAGTACAACTGTTTCCTTTTAGCAGGACCATAAAAGAACATAACTTGATTTTTAATTCTAATGACTGCCCTAATTCGTCATTAATGACACAATCTGTAAGTATAGAGATAAAGATCAACGTATTTATTGCTTGCGATAAATCTTATAGAGCCTTCGATGAGACTACCTTTAGATAAACGTAAAAAGATAGAAGATCAGGAAAAGGTGTATCAAAATAAGATTTTCTTTCAGCATCATCGCTTGCACTATTTATAATAAATAGTTGGTAAATTCGTAAATTAGTAAGTTGACAAGTTGGTAAAATAGTAAATTGTCTAATTGGTAAATTAGTAAATTGACTAGTTGGTAAATTGGAAGAAAAATAGCCGCATTTAGTCGAAATCTGCGCTGCGCTTCGCTTAACAAGATTACACAACCTAGATTCGAATCTGGACCTTCTCGTGGGCGAGAAAACGGCACGTACAACGCACGTGGGGTGAATCTGTAACTCGTCTCTTTTAGAAGAATGTTAAGAACTCTCATAGATACGAACGATCGACGGCTCTAACTTGAAATATTTCCAAAAGGTGCAATACAAGAGAATAATAAAAGAGAAAAAGTAATTTTCTGCACCATTCCTTTTATTTTTCAGTTTCAAATGAAATATATTTAATAATAATCATTCGGAAAACCGATTTATTCGCGGGTACAAATATTTCTTTGTTATTTATGCGTTGATTAAAAGATTCTTTTAGAAATTTGTTTTTGGGATTGATTCCTTGAATGCTAAGTGCGACATGGTTATGATATTGCTATAGGCCCTATACTAAGGGTCCTCTACAAGTCTGCTACAGCGAGATCTACAAGAGGTATATTCTCATAGATGAACGAAGTCTTGAAAACTTAACTAGACTAGAAGATCCGCTCTTAACCGACATTGTGAGCTAAAATCTAATCCCTCTTTCTAATGCTAGTTTTCTACAATCTTCACAGACACGTGTAACTCCTCTTTGTAATGCCAATTACGTACTAAATTCCAATTGTTTCAACTATCCTCCAGTTTTCCATATGGCGTTGATTTGATCCAACTTAGTTCTCAGGGGTAATAACTTTGTAGTCGATCTAAGAAAGAAAGACCCTATCTTGGTTTGATAACGGATGTTCACGGATGGCAGTGATCACTTACCATCTGGTGGACTGCACGCTCGTTTACTACCTTAAAATTATTTAAAAAAATGGTTCTTCCTGTATATACATATATTTAATAAATTGTA
>DWGW01001647.1:0-10944 GCA_018247775.1 Udranomia orcinus
AGGTTTCGTATGAAAAGCATTATAATAATAATACTACTTAATACTTATTAAGTTTATAAAATAATTCTTATTTTTTATTAAGTAAGGTACCGTTCACGGATGAAGTAGACTTGTTACAATAGTATGTGAATAATTTATTATATTTTTTGACCAATTTCTTACAGGAAAGGTTTGTTTGTTTAACATTAAAGAGGACCCATGCGAGATACGAGATTTATCGGCGACTCAACCCCATATCTTGGAGACAATGGACTTGCGTTTACAAAAGGAACTTCAAAGGATGATCCCCAGGATAGTCCCGTATTACTCGGACCCTAGGGCAGCGCCCGCCTTACATAACTTCACTTGGACTACGTGGGCTGATAATCTTGAGCCTTAGTATACTGAAATGAATTTTTCAAATTGTTCAAAATAATAAAAATGGCTATAAATTCGTTTTGACTATATTTTTTTAAAGATTGAAGTTTTTACAAAAAATTTGAATTAACCTGAAATATGGTTGGTTCGAAATGAATTTGGATAAATAAATTCATAAATTTAAAACATTTAATTATTGTTTAAAATCGTACAAAAACTGGTTGGTTCTTATATCTATGTAACAGTAAAGATAATCGCATAGATTTATATGTTATTTAAAGCATAAAATATACATTCACAGCACTCTGTACCTTCATTAGATCTAAACTAATATGTAGGTAACATATGTAACTAATAGAGGTACATAAAAAAAATTGCGTTTATTTTTACCAGTTTTCTATAAAATTCTTCATATATGTAGGTAATCATCGTATCGAATCGTAATTATTTGTGGATAGGTATTAATAGTTAACAAAGATTTCACTACCGTTACTGAGTAGTATACAGGCTTGCCACATTAAATGAAAGTATCGTGCCTACTTCATTAATGGATATACAAAATCGCTTGGTTTGTTATTGGCACGGTTAACCGTAAGCTCTATTTAAAAATCTATTTACTATCTAACGTACAAGTTAGTTATTAGTTAACTTTGATTGAGTTCTTGATTCAAATTACAATAGCAGTCCTTGGTCTCATTAGAATGCTTCTTTAGTTCACTGCAGTGAAGCCATAAAAATAAGATTACGACCGATTTATGTTCATGTGCACACTTCTACTGCTGCTGAGGAAAAAAACAAACGGTTCTTATGCCTATCTTTTACCCACAACTGCTTATGATACGAGTTGGTGAGAATCGAAAGTCCAATAGAGAATTAAAGTAGCAGTAAAAATGTTTGAGATATATTCATAATAGTTGGATATATTAGATTATCTATATCTTATGGATATATCTATTATTTCGCTTCAAAAAAACCTGTGAGTTATGTAAGTGTGGACTGCAGGAGAATACAAAAAGACTGAATGTTTCTTAAAACTAATATTATAATAATTATTATAACATTATAATTACTAAACTGAGACTAAGCTAAGTGAACACCCTTCTGCTTGTTCTACGTCTGAACGTCTAAGTCGGTGACGTGAAGTTTGTGGTTCCGTCTTATTCCAGGTAATCAGTGTTACCAGGTACGGCCATTTCCATGATATAACATGTGAGTTTGATGTACAAGTATTTATTTAAAAACAACAAGTGGACCATAATCAAAATATATATAAAGATTATTTTGTAATTTTGCGAAATCTCATTTGAGGTTTGATAGTGTCTGTCATGGTACATCGACCTGATGTGGAACCATAGATTATAATCGTAGGTTTTTTAAAATTTGAAGTTGGTTACAGATTAATGAGCGATAGTTGATTATTCGTTATTAGGTGAATTACCATTTGCTGCTTAAATGGTATAATATAAAAATATTGAAAATAAAAACAGGCTGATTTTCATTAAAAAGATTTGCGAGATATTAAGAATTTTGGCTATATTAGATAGCCACTGTCTGATCGAGAGTTGCCGTTACTTGTCCGATGTAGCCGGTTATATAATTCCAGTGAGATATTACGTACTATAACGTAGAAATTGCTTATTTCAAAACTTCCCTGGGAACTCAAATGTGCAATGTAAAAATTATACACAAAAAGGTTTGTTCGGCGTGGAATTTAGCGCTTTCAAATAACAATCTCATTCTTACAACTTGTTTATATGCCTATTAGTCTAATTTCGTTTCGTAAGTTAATTAGTATTAACATCTAAAGAAATTACGTAAATTTTGTGAGTTTATGTGCATATGAGTCACCTTTAGAACCACTACATAAATGCTCCGCTTAAGATTTCAGTATGAGATGTGTTTTAAGTTTTCTTAATTTAATTTAATACTTAATATTTATTAATTCCATCTACTATGTTATATTTTATATCTTGTAAAAACTTACTAATGATTTTAAAGTATTTTCCAATATTCCTCTGTAGGTGCACTTAAATTTTTTAAAAAATCATCCGCAAATCTGGAATTTTGCATGAATTATTAAACTAGTTTTTTTCCGCAGCTCTGCTGGTATTGTAAAATGAGTAGAGGAAACAGTCAAGAATAGAAAAATGCTTTGTCCAAATTAATCTATGTTATATTTCACGCTGGTACACCGACATTCGTACAAAATATGTAATTCCTGCTTTTCTTAGGTTTCTACCTGCAAACCAAAGCCAGCATTCGTCATCCTTGTCATGTTTCTTTTATGTGTAAATAATTTGTCCCTAATCAATTTACACTAACGATCTTGTAAAAAAATCACTGTAATGTTTTAGTCGACTTACGTTGGAAAGTTAGATGCCACTTTTTCGTATTGGCTGTACAACATATAGCAACGAATGCACATACAACTATTGTAAATGAATTTTAGAAATGGGTTAATAACTTTAATTAGTTTCTACGACCAAACTTGGTATACAAAACAGACTGCAAGCACTAAAGCAATATCTTTAAACGAATGCGTGTAAAACAGACAACTTAAGTTTATGCGAATTGTGAACAGATTCAACATGAACAGGGCGCATACAACAGTGTAAATCTTTTTTATTTCGCTAAAGCTGTTTATCGCGGAACTATTATCGTGGGCTCTGTACGCATTTTGGCAAATCGCCAGAGATTCCGAACTCGCTCCTAACAACTTTATTATGCATTACCCGGTGTCGTGTTACCCTAAATAAGCAACCGTTCACTTGCCAACTTTCATCATTACATTTTCATTACACGATGGCTTTGTCGTCACGCGTAGGCAATTAATGACCTCACATGCTTCGGAACATTTGATATGATCCAGTAATTTGAGAATAAGTTATCCATATGTTGGTTATACAGCCGAAGTAAGATCTGAAGAACAGGTTCGATCTGGAACTAATATTTGATGGATGGGTTTTGGCTATGTAATCTATTTCTGTTTTAGGTGTAGCAGCAGGATGGGCTGCAAGATTTCTTTTTCTGCTGCTCGATTTAGTTGAAAGGAATGTCTTTATAAAGCGTTACAGATAAAGTCTATACAATTATTACAATCTACACAACGAATACACTATAATGATTTGATAGTAATTTACAAATGGTAGATCTATGAATGATATAATTTTGTTTATTACATGTAGGAAAATCCTATTCATTGTTCATTATTCATTGCTCAATAACTTAGTTCATTGGCATAGATCTGAAGTCATTAGAAACCGAAATAACAAAAATTGGAGACTATTTGAAGATTTACATGATTGTGGTGTGTGCTCCCATGTTTACTTTACTTATCTTGTACATGAATTCCGTATATATGAATGATAATGATGCTCGTTTATGAACAAATGATGTTAAGGTTTTTTACGTTTATGTCGCAAAAGGGGTAAATGCGGTACGGGCAACGTGGAAGTTTCGTGTCGTTTGTAAGTGTCGACGCGGTTGAGGGCGTACATGTGTGTTCTTCTTTTCCGTTTTTGGAACTCTTCCATAATGTAAACTACCTCGATTTTTTAAATAAAAAGTATTCGGACACTTAGCGGTTAATGTTCTAACTCAGGAAACGCATCTTTTGTCGATCTCAGATAAAGTGTATTTAGTGGATAAATGACTGTATTTACTATCATAGACTGTAGGTATACACTCTTTCCTTTTTTGCATTTAGAAATGCAAAAAAGTTATCCTATATTTGCAATGTTGATTTTATCTGTGTCAACTAAAACGTAAAATAATCTCATAAACATGGTTAAAAAGGCAATTAAAGCTTCTCCGTAATCTGAAATAAAATCCTAGCTCCAAAAATCACATTATCTTAAATCTGAATGGAAGACAAGTGGCGTTAAGTATAATATATCATGTTGAGCTGAAATGTTGGATTATACGGATCTGAGAGTTAGGTGCGAGATTTATGATGACAATATTAAGCATACATTTAATGTAAAATCTCTGTAGTGAGTCCTTAAAGTGACGTAAGTTATAAGTATGAAGAGTAGATCTTAAAATTATTATAAACGCGTGCATATACATAGATAGAGTAGCTAGTTGATTTCAGATTTGCATACTATATTTGGAAGATTTAAAAATGTTACATGTGTAGGTATCTAAAATTTCTTTTTTGTCTTTGTTTTAGAATAATAAGTTAAGTTTCACAATGCTCCACTATTATTTCGTATAAAGTGCGCCTTTTGCAAACTTCTAAGACCGTGTAATCAAGTAGCGTGTTTACTGTGTGCACGGATGACATTTTAAGTAACCGTCTCTCGCATGAAGATAGCTTTTAGCAATCTCGACAGAGAAACTGGGTGACACAAAGGGTTTTTGTCCTTGATTCATGCCAGGATACGAGTTGCACAGAGATGTTGGTTTCAGCGTAGCCATATTTATGACTAGTTTCTCTCAGTTACTGTATAGTTCTTTCGCCGTTTATTATTAAACTTTACTGTAGATTGTAATTATTAAATTTCTTTGTGTATGGAAGTTAATTACTGTGTACTCTTATTGTGCATTATTCTGGTTCACTATAGACTGTAATTATTAAAATTCGTTGTGTACATTAGGATTCGAGAAAAGTACTGATACATATATTATGCTCAACGTGTATTTTTTTTAAACCTGTTAGTTAACGATACTAATGGTAAACGGTCACTGCCGCTCATGCACACCTGTAATGATTCGAGGATAGTATCTAAGTTCTTTCTTACACATCTATTGCTATCCCCCAGAACCAAGTTTGGCTTTGATTAAGTGTACCCCACACAATTCAAACCAGAACATAGCAGCAAGAACACTGCTGTTAGGTATAACTACTTTATTCTGTATTTATTTAACACGCACGCACTAAAAGTTTTGACCCTTCACAAGAGTTATTTTAATTCTGATACTGATTGTTTAATGCATCTTTTGTTGTAAATAATTTTAGGTATATAAGATTTCAGGTTCTATATATAAGTACTTCAGTTTATATTTAATCTCGTAAAGTAAAATATTTATTAAGGTCGTTCATAGACGATGGCTTAATGACCAAAAAAACTGAAATGACAAAGATACGCGGAATAGTCTGATAACAAGCCCATTTATCATTTCCTCGTGAATGCCACTGGGCAGCAGTGGTGTTATTTTTTCAGTTTTTGTATTCAGAGACCCTATTTCGTTGTTTTTAACGTTTTCGAAGGCTAACGGCATTTTTATTTTAGGTTCTAACAATGTTCATGTTGAAAAATAACCTACATTAATGTAATGAATAAAACTACTGTAGGTAAAAGTTTGCATTGAATATATATATATATAGTTATTACGTAGCACACACATGAAACACAGCAAAAAAGTATCAAACACAATTATATAAGTATTCAACGTACTCGTAAATTTAACAATATTGATAAAATAAGATTTGAGTAAGACCTTCGCTTCATTGATCCTGAATGTAACGTTCCTGTAGAAACCTTTCCGAAGGCCGCCAAGGCTGACCAATTTTCCTTTTTACTGCGCACTCTGATCAAAGCTAGCCAGCGATGCGGCTACAGGATGCGTCGTTGGTTCACTAAATTCATTATTTTAAACTGTCAGTCCCATCCAACTTTTAGGTATATTCTGTATAGTACAACGATATGTAAGTATGAAGGACATCAATTTTAAGAAACATATTACCTACATACGAAAATTTAATGGTAAAAGAATAAACAATATTAAGATTGACTTAAAGATTAATATGCGCAAATTAGTTATTATTGGTAAGTTGTAATTTATCAATAACATCAGTTATAAAAGAATAACAATTTGTAACATTCAAAGGTTTGTATCAGTGTACCTAGCCTTGTTAGCATGTATCCAAATTTACTGCATAGAAGCCAATCTACAGTAAAGTTTGATGATATATGCGTTGTGGAGTCTATAAATTATTACAATGGTCGGTTGTTTCGTGTAACCTATATATTTGTCCAAAACCTCTAACAGAATAAAAAAGTTGTTGCAAACTTGTAAGAATAAGGTACTTGGAATTACGAGAAAGGGAATATAAAAAAATAATACTTCCAACTTTTAGCTATAAAACAACCATTTGCATAAGAAATGAGAACATCTGGTTTCATTTTGCGAGGTTAGGAAGTTTAGTTAACCAAAATAATTGCTTTTTAGAGTTCAGTGCCTAAGATTGAAAGAAGTGAACAGAACGGCAAATAAGTTTAAATAATATAACGTTCTTATAATATACTAGATTAGTAGTACTGTTCTCATAGGTAATAGGTACGTAGGTAGTGTACGTATATAATAGGTAGTAGAACAACTGGGGAAGTAGGTACTGTGCTCTTGACCAACTGTATGTGTAATTTCTGTATTGTGTTATTGTTTTTAAGAAAACGAGTGATCACGTAAAGATACATTCACGTGATGGAATTTGCCGCCCATGGATATCTGCAATTAACCCAGACAAAAAAAGAACATCAAAGTTCTATTTAAGGTCGAATACAAGGTCAAGAATTAATTTGGAACGTCTCAGGTTAAGTATGTTTACCCTTTACCTCACCTTACTTACTACAGAATGGTATTAGGCTTGTCCAAATAATTATAATTGTCATATTAAAGGAATCTATTGTTATTTATTTAAACAGTGTGTATTTTTTAAGTAAGTTTCAATTACAACATGATAATACGTGTGGTACACAAAATGTTTGTAACCTTGTTTCAAAATTAGCTCGAATTCCTGTTGCTCATAACTTTTCCTAAAGTATTTAGGCTACTAGATATTTCAAATATGTGGTAGTGTTCTCGAAAGGAATTCTCGTATGTTATTAATCCATTTATTCCCTCCCTTTTTTATAAATATAATAAAATATAAATAAGCTATTAAGTATATAAAAGGAGAAAACTTGAATTTAGACATTAAATAATAACGTCTATAAAATTTAAGGCGTGTGTTTTTAATTGCGTGTTTATTTTCATCAAAAATATGATACGTCGATACGTATAGTCTTCAATAGTAGTATGTAGGGTGTTTGTATGATTGGCTTATTACAAGTCGAACTGCGGCCAGAAGGAAACGCTAATGATTATTTGGGAGTTACCGAACTAATTAAAAGTTCAACACCTCTTGCCGCTGTCGCTTTCAGGATATGGTTCGGGTTCTCGTAAATTGGTTCAAGTTTTGTATGTTCGATTCACTAATTGATAACACCTGTTAAATAAGTATTGATATTACTAATGACATTATCTTATTCGATCGAAAATTAAATGTTAAAAGTGAATGGAGTTTAAAAATCAGTACTTACAATTCTATATTATTTTATTTATATACCAGAAATCCGCTTCTACGTATAAACAAATACACTTTCCGAAATATAAACTACACACATTTATCTATTAAGCGATCGAATTTAGAATACACTTATTGAATAGAGATGTAAGCGAATGGGCGTCTTTTCAATCTTCGACTTCCTTTTTGGCTGAGCCTGTGTGGGTTTAAGGCAAGGTACAATGTTTGCGCTTTCTACGTCGATAACAGATACTTTTCGGTAGCATATCTTTCTTTTTGATATAAAATGAAATTATAAGATAACATCGCTATAATTTTGAACCAATATTATGTATTGAAAATATGTGCCTGAAAGTTTTATGTTTTCTAGCATCTAGGTCATTCATCGTCTTCGTCTATAAAATAGACAGTAACTTTTATATACAAATACGTATACTGTATTTCGAAAATCAATTTCTCGGTATTTCAAACGGCAGCCTAAACAAATAGAAACGCGGTTAATATTTGAATTCTAGCATAGCAATATGTTATGCAATTAGCAAGCATTTGTCCGGACTCCGGCCCAGCAAGCCGTGTGCAATCGATCGAGTCATGTCCAATGCATATTCATAAGGACAACAATGCCCCCGAAATTGTCATTCCCGCATACGTACGGCGACTTCTAAAACAATTCCTCATTAACTTGGCCCATGGTGGTCCTCGACGGTTTACGTGATCCTTCGTCTCGCGCATTTGCTGCTTGTGGAATGACTTTCCTGCTGAGGCATTCCCGGACCGGTATAATATGGGGTTTTTCAAACGTAGCACTTAAATTAGCAAAAAGCTCAACTTCAAAGCCGGCGTTGCATTGGCGATACCCCTGGTGTTGCAAATGTTCATAGGCGGCAGTGATCATTTAACATCAGGTGTCCTGTCTGCCTGATCGCGAGGCTTATCTTAAATAAAAAAATTCTGGTTAGCGAGCCAAGACATTGCCGAACTCCTCCGCAAACTACAATTCAATTTGCGAGAGGGTATGCTGTGGAACGTATCTTGTTCGCCACTATCGTTCAAGAATAACTATGCAAACTCGGTTCTGAGATGCGGACGACATTTAAGTTACCCGCATTATAAGTTAGCGAGGATTTTTCTTAATCTAGTTTAACATTGTAGAACTGGAAAACTGACGAATCCTTACTTTGTACTTAAATCTTAGGTACTTACTTAAACATTAATTATCGATTTATCAAAGTAAAGTCATAATGATAATTATTGTCAAACTGGAAATGAATGACTGCTAAAAGTATTTTGTATTGAATTTATTTCTGAATGCTGCCGTAAATTAGTTAAATTATTATAAAGAATATGTACCTGCAACCAAAAACATCTATTCTCTTTTTTATTGGCAAGTCATAAAATCAATAACACGTGCCTTTCTGTTTGTAAACTATTCACAAAAATGTTTTATCGTAACAGGTGCTTTATATGCAGCCGGTCCATGAATATTTAAACCTTGAAAGTAGAGTTGGACCAAATTTGGAGAGTTTTCGAAGCGACACTGCACTTAAACTTGTTGGATGTCGGCAATGGATTCATAATTACCGTAATGAAATATTAAACGCTGGGAACGAAAGTTGGGGTTCTTTGAAATCACTTATGAAACTTAACTATACTATTCTCATGTTTGGATTTTTTAGCCTAAAAGGTATTTTTGGTTAATAAAAAAGAGAGTATAACACTATTATTTTTTAGAAAAATAATAATTTATTTAAAAGACAATAAGCGGCGATAGTCCAGTACTTTGGTGTTTGACTTAATGGTCAAGAGATCGTGGATTCTATTCTTGCTCCTATTATACTTTACTGATTATATAAATAACGCTCATATAAAATTCTAATTGCAATGAATTCTAAAAATTTAATATATGATGTAGGTTTATGGACCTTTCCGTTTCCTTTGTCTTTCTACTTGTAAGTATTTACTATTACATTATAATGTCATTTTTGCTATTACAGCTCGTTATATACGCGATATTATAAATTGTTGATTGTTGAATGACAAGAATCGGTGTCGTACACCAGCAATCTATGTAGATCTACAATTCACTTACTCAGGTGGACTGTAAAACATTTTTCCTACCGCGGCACATAAAACGCTGTTAGGTGACAAAAATCGTTTATCTTACTGCTGCCACTCCACCAGCTAGGGTTAAGTAAATGTACGACAGAATATGTCCAATCGAGTAATGATAATTCTCCCCAGCACTCAATACGTCAATGACCCCGACTCCGCACGTAACTCAATTACTGTCACAATGCAGCCGACGCCAAGTGCTGACCCGGACGAGTAATTAAATCCGTCCAGACACCGACCGCTTGATCACTGATTTGAGGATTTTTTCATAAATCCTGTCAATATGAATCGGGGTACGCTTGAATACCTTTAGTGGATTCATTTAATTGCAACGGAACTTAATTGGAGATTTGCGAAAATTTTTGTCTATTACAATAGACATTTTCAATGATAGATAGAGAATGAAAACGTTCACGTTTAAATGAGTTGATTGTTACTGTTGACTACCCGAACATACATATATTATAATGTTGTTTAATTAAAATAATAAAATCGAAGGTTTCTGAGTTCGCCGACAATTACTCGGCTAATGTCAAATTTTGTCTGGCTCCAGATAAAAAAGTCTTGAAGATTTCCCTGTGGAGCGTTGCATTCTTTAAAACAAAGGTTACAATTTTGCTCACGCAGTATCAGCGCCAGCTCTACGCTGACTATTGATGGTTTGCACATCGAGGTGCAAAAGGAATGCAGGTACACTCATAGAGACTAATTTTATGCCTTTCATGTCCTGAGCATACTGTACAGTGTGGCAGAAATCATTACAAGCCAATGTGACTAATTAATGTGAGATGACGCTGTATAATGAATCCAGTTGAGATCCTTTTACGATTCCTGTTAATCAGCTACGTTGGTGTTTGGGATTTTAAGTTTTAAAGGATTTTTTATCTGGCTACGGCAATGGCATACTTCATACACACACACTTAACGTATAACACATAGTTTTTCTTTCTTCTATTATTCATTAAGCTGTTTGTTAGATATAAGGTTACATAAATAATTAAGTTTGCTGCTCCTGTTACTTGTCCTATTTATCCTAGAGAAAGAGCAGGGCAGAGCAGGAAAGAGTAATACGGGTATACCACCCTGTACCCTTCTCACCAGTTTAAGATGCCTGTATTTTTTTAATAAAGTTTTTTTTTAATAATAGAGAAACAATCAATGTGTATTATACATATTGTTTTTTTGTC
>DWGW01001648.1:0-10939 GCA_018247775.1 Udranomia orcinus
GTCTCCGAGACGGAGAACCCTCGGGACCTTTGCACACGTCGCATACTATGCCACGTCTGGGAAACAAATCCAAGTTCTGAGCAATGCTGTTGGTATAAAGTATGAACATTTCTTGAACAGTTAAAATTGAAGACATATGATATGAAAATTTTCTTAACAAAATCAAGTTATATGGCATGTTTTCGTTCAAAGTTGTATATTATGGTGCCTGCTTTATTAAAAGGCGTTCTATTTTAAACATTAAGATAGATGTAATATATCTAAGAAGGACATGAAATATGGTCACTACTATATCTAGAATATAACACGTTACCGTCGATTTTCGGCAAAATTCATCAGTGTATAAATTTCAGCGTACATTAAGTGGAACTAATTGAAAGCTTAATGAAGGGTCTCGTCTACACATACATACGTATCTACACTACAAAATTAAAGAAATATAGATAATAAAACTGGACTGTTAACGTAACATTAAGTATACTCACTTCCCGGGCGTATCCCGGCAGAACTCTTCAGGTCCTTGCTCCCCGCAAGTAGCGTTAGCTGCGACCGCGGAGTACGGTGCCACGTCGAGCGGCGCGGGCAGCAACCCGCTACCCGCTTCGCTCGTCACCCTGACCTCGGTGATCGTCGTACTGCTCAAACGGTCTAGCACTGCTCGACCTGGGAAGAAAGATTATTTAATTAATAATAGCCTAGTAATTATGTGTATTATTAAGTAAACATTAAGTAAAAGTAAGTGTGCAAACATACAATAATTCTATGTATAGAAAATTGGTACACGCTTTATACTCTGCTCTGAAATCTCGCGTATTTCAACAATCCACGATTTGATACAGCTTAGAAGATTAAGTAGACACACTTTGAGATCTGGAATCTATTCGAGTTTTTCGAAGTTTTTCGAGTTATTCGAAACGGAAATCAGAAAGTGCATAGTTATATAAATAACATTAAATGATATTAATAACAGAGTATGTACCAATAGCATATATTACAATTTAAAACCCAACAGAACAAATACTTGTTCACATCACGAAAATAGCCTGAGCCCTGTGCCCTGAGCCAATTCCAACCCACGACCTTTGACTTGGCAGTCAAGGTGGCTATTAAACAGTGAGGCCACTCTGGACACCTGTAATCAACCGAAGACAGGATCGAAGATTTTTCTTAGGTCAACCACAGATTCGTTGTTAACGTTGAAGACTATCTAAGTTGGAACACCTCGGTTTAGTGTATCTGACCAACACAGAACAGCCGCAAGAACACTGCTAATATAAGATAAAAATGGTGGTAGTGCCTCCGCTTGAACCGTAAAAGATCCTACCACTTTCTAAGTCAATATACCTTTAACAGTTAACATAAGTATGTATCTACGGTAAATAGTATTATTACTCTTCTCAGTGTTCCATAGCTAATTCTGACGTTATTCGAAATTCGTAGATACTCCACGAAAGTAAGATCTTCGCTAATTATCACTTTTAATAAGAAAGTGTGGGTGCTAATTTAATTTGTGGCCGCAAGTGCCAATTACTCTAAACGGATGAATAAAAATACCTTCCCTAATAAGGTGTTACAAGATGTGTGAAACTGTGTGAGAAATGACGGAATCATTTCACAACTGGAAGGTCAGTATCATGGAGATACTCTATAGACATTGGGTACCTCTTATAATTAGAATTCATGAAAGTCCATTTACAAGTTTTTGTATGTCAAAAATTATGAGCAAGCAGCTTTCAAACAAACACATTTTTACATCAATAATATTTAACAAATTTATTATCATGACCAGTTAACTACACTACTATTCAATACCGTTGAAACAAATTCACCTCATAATAATTATATTCTATGATATAACCATAGACAAGATAGTATTATATATAATGGGAATGATCCTCACCAGGAACATAGTTGACACATTCCGAGATGAAAGCGTTATGACAAACTTATCGTGTTGCCATGTGGTCCTCATTCGAATTAAGTGTTGCCAGCTGTTGCAAGAAAATTATGATCGTTTCAGAACGAATAAATAGAATTAACTTCGCCCATTGAACGGCTGTTTCGTTTTTAACGAGAGTATTACCTTAATGCCAGTTCCGCTATATCGTAAAGTTTGCGACTATGTAGTTATGTATATGGAAGCTATATTTGTGTAAACACATTGTTATTTCCTTTATTTCTATTTAGTCATAAAGATGTTAGATATAAGGTAACATAAATAACTTACTTAATCGCTAATGTCATTACTGTTGATTGTTATTTAGCACGTTTGCCCTGAAGAAAGAGGGGGGCACCCAGTAATACGGGTATACCACCCAGTACAGAGGCCCTTGCCACCAATTTATGATGCCTGCCTGTATTTTGAATAAAGAATGTTTTTTTTTTTATGGAATGTGCTTCCATAGCAGATCGTTGTGATTGTAAGAAGCAAGTTTTTATTACTAAGAAAAAACAAATTGAACAACAAACATTCAACTAATATAATAGATATTAACATTATAAATCAACATAAAGTTAAAAAATGGCGTGGTGCAATCCAATCCATCGAATGGTTACCGTCTTTATATGTTTAATGAAGAATCGTTAGATATAAATTCAATTTCCATTTTAAGTTAGCTTGCATTCGCATCCATCTATATACACTTTATAAAAATCAATGTTTGTTTGTTTCTATTGTGGTGACATCCTTTACGGACGGAATGGTAAGAGATAGAGCACTGATGTATTTCAGAACTTTGTTCAGAATTCTCTGAAAAAACAGGAACGGGGACGGGGACCGAGACGGGGACAGATTTTGAGGCGGTATGAAGTGCTCCGGCTCAGCCATTTTATCAATAAAAATAATAAAAATATCTTTTAACTATACAATAATCTCGCTCTCGACGCTATCACATATATTACTTAATAAAACAAGATAAAGACGTATGTATATCAAGGTACGACACCGATGGAATAAGAGATAATGTAGAAAGGATGTAAGAGATATGGTTCTGTATTGGTCGAAATACTGTCAAAGACCGCCGCCCCCGCGCTCTGACATGATTCATGCGCGGGATTAATATCGATTAAATACCTTAAAACATGCTCCAGTAACGTTTATTCCTTGTAAAAAAGTTAAATAATTCATAATAAATATTATGTATGTTTTTAAAACAATATTTTATGTCAAAGTTACTTTTTATAATTTAATCTTTGTGATACTTCTTTAAATACTTGAATATAGTCACGGACAACAAAATGGCCCATTTCTATGTTTACTGATGACGCAATAACAATATTAGTACTGTAAGTAGTATTTTTAGGTAGTAGAAAATCGTTCATAACCTAACATTAAGCATTTATAATTTGAACTGAAGAAGTGCGAAGTTGCCAACTTATTTGTCAGAGTATATATACCACCACCAGTAATAATAGTCAAAGCTGAATATGCCTACACTTTTCCAAAGATGTGCTAAACGAGATCGGAAACCAAAACAATTCAAATCGGTTCAGAAACGAAGTTATGGAGTAACATACATAAAAAATACGTGTTGAATTAATAACCTCCTCCTCTTTTGAAGTTGGTTAAAAAATAACATTAAAATACAACTGCATCTGTCGAAACTTAAAATCGTCACAAAAGTGGAAACATATAAAAAAGTCGTTAAAACAAAGAATTTCACCGCCTTTCAGTTCAGGCAGTGTTCCATTTAATTCGCCCCAACACCGACCAATTACGGTAACATTTGCCCTCAGAAGTACATCAAGGACTAAAACGGTTCATTAAGTAAACATTTCCCGCCGAATTCTCGGCCATTATGAGATACCACAGAATATAAAACCATATGGAGAAAGATGCAACCAAACTTAAACGTAATTAATTTTAAAACTGTAATTAGGTAAACGTTCGGAAATTTGTTAGAGTTTTAGCGAAATCATACTCTTTTGGTTGTCATTTTGCATGCGTA
The DNA here is from genome assembly GCA_018247775.1 of Udranomia orcinus. Classification (NCBI taxonomy): domain Eukaryota; kingdom Metazoa; phylum Arthropoda; class Insecta; order Lepidoptera; family Hesperiidae; genus Udranomia; species Udranomia orcinus. Next base: position 3,948 of record DWGW01001648.1, read on the forward strand.
AAAGTTCTTTTTTAGTATGCCCGGGCTTATATCCGGCTCAAAGGACCAGCTGTTGCGGGCGGAAGGCTTATGATTTTATTATTACTATCCCATAAGATCTGTATCATCTTTGTTTATTTATTCGAGAGTTTAGTTGATCGTGGGTCTATCCACGACTGGGTCTATCCACTGGCAAAAAACGAACTTTAAAAATAAACCAAATTTAAGCGCTCCAAAATCGATAAGATTTATTACTACAATGACAGTACTAATTCTCAATAGTTGGTATGTTATTTCGTGCTATATATTTAGAGCTTCCACCAATCAAACAGTTTTATATTCTTAATTGAATTTGATCAGAATTCGTTTATTTTTTCGTCATTAAATCAGAGAGCTATTGATCTATGAGCATATGTGCACTAGTCGTGTGAGCGTGCCCGTTCAACACAATTAGCCAGATTCCACTTTAGGTTGCTAACTATACGGAATGAAGAAGCGTTTATCTGTAAGAATATCGTGTTATACTGTTACTTATAGCATTAAAATGCCATGAGCAAGTTACAGATAATATTTTAGATATATTTAAAATATTTAAGATTTTAATTAGTTTTACATTAAGAATTCGTAACCACCTATTGTACAATATAAGCAAAATCATTTACAAAGAAAGAATAATATGCACTAAAACGATCTTACAATCACAGCAATAATGAATTCCGTATACTAGAATTAAAATACACACAGGACAATACTTAGAGATAAGATACATTTTCAACTTGCAAAGACTAAGAATAATACAAAGCGGGAACGTTTCCAGGGGGAAGTACAGTTTGAAACAAATACCAAAAGTAACGACACGACTTCACTAAGGTGGTCCTGACTAATTAGGCAAGCTGCTCAGATTGAGATCGCTAACACACGAGCACTCAATTATACACCCAAATGAGAGCCAACAGGTACAAATCGCTCAGAAGCGGATGAAGCTGTCGAGACGTAGCTTGAGAGGTTTATCTTTAAAATAAATGATTAAGTAATTTGCGAAATTTTGTTTTTTTAAGAGGAAACCTTTGCGAGTTTTTTGCGAATATTGATAAAAATTGAGAAACTTCAAAGTCTCTATGTGAAATATAAAACGAAGCTATGTTTTTATACTATAAAATGATAACGTTCCAAATAAGCAATGAATTAGTAAAGCATGGCTAAAACAAAGATCTTTTTAATTCCAATAGACAGAGGATTTCTTTGCATCTGGTGTTTAAGCTTTCAGGGAAGCAGGAGTTTAAATAAATAGCTAGTTCTTGTGTGGCAATGATTGCCCCTTATCAATCACTGCGGCGTGGGGCTAATAAACAAGCTTCCGAGGTGGGTCTAATGAGGATCCCGTCACTGTCAGCATCATCCCCGCCCCTGATCGTGATGCTCTGCCGGTCGGCTCAAGCCCATCGGGATTTTATGTAGTTGATAAATTTTATATTGCTTAGTGAGTTTTTGCACCAATGTATTGTAGATAATAGATAAAATTATATAAGAGAGGAGAAATTGAAAGTCTCATTACGTTTCATCCATATTTTTCATACATATCCAATTACTTGGCAAATTTATATCACATAGCATATTTTTATCTAGTGTTCAGATATTAGCATCACACATCACACGTATGCTGTTTAGTGCATATACGAGCACACGCGTGTTATTTTCTTAGAACACAGATTCAATAGATTAATTCTAAAGCCCTTTCAGATGTGTCGCGTATAACAAACTGACATTTTAAGCTTCATATTTCCGCATTCCTCGAGCCCACATTACGGCAGTGTACCAACACCTCGTCATCTTCAGACGCCATTAAAATCAATGATGGCGGAAACGTGCCGTAGAATGAACGGGCATGTTTGGATTTATCACCGCAATTACTAAACAATGTTCAACAGTTGTTTAGCAGTTGAATACGCGCTAGCGAATTTCACTTAGCGAGTGCGTGTTGAGTCTTAATTGTGGTCTTAAATGAATTACTGGTTTGTGAATTGGAATATTTTAATTGCAACAGACTATGCAACTTACAGGCGTGCTATTAGGTACACCAATTTGACTTTTTTTACATTTCGTTTATGAGTTGGTTAAATTAATTATTGGCGGATTAAAAATACCATCTGAATATGATTCAGACGGACATATAGCCAGTTAACAATAGTATTATACTAACATCACATGAATAGTTTTGTTATAATCACAACAAATGTAACAGATAAATCTATGATCCTAAAATTGGTACAATTAGTAGCAACATTGACTTTACTCGGACTTGTTCAAGAACAAAGGGTTTTGACCTCCTGCAGAATGCAAAATGCAATTCGCGTGACAACAGACGGTTTGCGGTCAGGCGCGACCACACGCAGCCAGCAGATAAAGTAACTCCGTCACCTGCATACATCAGGGTTGTACTTTAGACCCATATTTTTCGTACTTTTTAGCACACCTACATCCAGAAACATAAAAATATACTCAGGTAACTATTGAATCGGTTTATTTAATTCCTAGTTATGTTGAAGAATTCAAGTTACCATGCGGTTTTGCGGTCAGGCGCACAAAACATTAACAACTGGCATACACCAAGGAGGCACTTTGGCCCCTATTCTTTACACTCGTTGGTAAAACTAGCTGGAGTTAGTGAATAAGAAAAACAAACGCATTGTTCACGTTATATGATGCATTATTGCGGTCAGGCGACCACACGCAAGCGGCACATAGTGCAGACTCGTCACCTGTCTGCATACATCAGGGTTGTTATTTATAGCTATTTTAAACGTTTCTTGAATTACCGCACTACTCAAACAATGGTACCCTTCGAACAAAAACACCAATTCAAAACTCAAATAATAGTACAAACAAAAATACCAACTTAACTCTGCCGCAAATCAAGAATGAAATGTTTTAATTCATTCTAAGGTATACAAATATATTTAATGAACGTCATGGATTTTAATTACATCATTGGCTTTCACAAAGTACAGAAACAGCAATATAAAGAAGTTTTGAATCCAATTAATGGTATTTGACAGCAAGAATAAAAATCATTTAACATGCATATATAAGCATTACTAAAAATGTGAACAAATGCTTTGTACAGATTTTGAAAATGCTTTAATACGAATGCTGTTTATAGTTTTATAAATTCCAACGTATTCTTAGACACATCCTTCCAAATCTCAAAGATCGTAGAAGAGGCTGTTCGCACTGGAAACAATATAACAACACTACGGGCGGTGCACGGGGGCATTTCGTAAACAAGAAGCTTTATTTATAACTTCACAGGACTAGCGATAGATTAACAATACCTGTTTTAAATCTATTCTTGCGTTCGACACTGTATTTTAACCATAAACACGTATTGTACGAGTACATTATAATGACGACATTTTTTACAAACATTATTCAATAGAATAATAATTTGAAATATTTTTTCGAGTCTGTCCTATATTTTTTTAGGTTATTTTATTATAGTTGTTAATGATTCGCTTAGAGCAATTTAATTTAACATGAATAACGTTGTCGACGATTTTCAATTAGTCAATACTGACCGAATTTCACGGAAAAGTTAAGTAAACTCTTGGCAAACGTTTTCAAAAAATTAAGTTAAAATAATAGTGTTAACAGTTTAGGAATAGTTTCATGTGTGCATAAAGATTGTAACGATTATACCAAGTCACGAGCCGCAGGTCGTCCACACAGAGGCTGTACATGCCAATGGAATCTGCAGCGATACACCGATGTTGGAAGTAAATAATAATCGGATCTCTACTCTATGGTTTATTAGGATAACCTCGTATCTATATATCTATGATATAAATAACTTTATGGTACTAAATAAAGTAAGAGGAAACAAGCAAGTTACTTCATATTAAGCGATTGGTGTTATAGCTATTTCAAATACTTCTGTAAGTACCAACGTCAATCTAGTTGAGTCTTCTTAACTATATTCTACCTCAATTAAAACAAATGACAATCTTGATTTGGACGTAGACCCCCCAGGTGGGAAGAATGATTTAATACCATTGTCCTATAATCAATATTACTAATAAAACAACAAAGTGAATGTTTATGTGTTCAGTAATTAGCATTATGCAGGCGTTCAAACTTCCCGGTGGCGATGTCTAAACATGACTTAAAACACTTCGAATCGTGCACAAACAAAACTATTAGCTAATGTAAACAACCGCCACTTGTTTTTAAACTTACTAGGAAGTATTTGCTAGGTGCTTCACCGTCCACACCTTTGGGGGTAGTCTTGCGGCTGCGGCATGCGTCATGCGACATCGAAAAATACAATAAAGTTTCCTGAGAATTTGGGTTAATCTAGCGGTGCGGCTGCGGCATGCGTCATGCGACACATAAACGTATAAATAAAGTTACCTGAAATGTTGGTTATTGTTAAATTACAAAATTAGTTAACTAGTTTATTATAATGGAAAGTTAATAGTGATTCGATTTGTTCATTTCACTAAGTATTTTAATCATTAAATAAAAATTATTGGATATAGTTTTTGAAGTGTAAATTTTCTTCTCTGGTCTTAGCAAACATTGCCCATTTCGTAAATATGGTCAATGTTGTAATTGTGATGGAATATTGTCCCTGCCTTAGAAATTGTGTTTATCTTCTGAGGGCGATCGATGTTGCAATCGGGTTGACGAACTGCAATAATTTGTGTTAATATATTCAATTGGAATGACAACGTGAAGCCTAAGCCGCATTGACCGCACGCCGCAAGCCGCAGGCCGTAAGCCGCGCGACACACGGCCAAGCCGACCATTGTTTGGGAACATCTGCCGTGTAAAGCTCACCGAGTAGATTCATAATCTTGTAAAAACAATACGTAATATGAGCACACTTTCAGTTCAACAGCACTTTACGTTAAAACAAAGCTCTCAAAGGAAACGGAAGCTCCATTAAGCGTTCAACTTTGTAAGTACAGTCAGTAGAAAAGGTAATACGATATATTGTGCTGTAAACGGCCGTCACTAATTCTGTATAGACGTTCTCTCCACGTAATGACAGTAATAAACTCGTATTAGATAAATGAAGACAAGAGTAATGATTATTTTCCTAAATAAAGATAGAGTAAATTAATCATATAGAAAAACCTATTTTGTTAAATTCAATTTTAATGTATGTTCGATCAATTCAATTTTAAAGTTGTTTACTCATTAAATTATCGTTTTTTTGATAATTTAATGAATAAATAATTTGATGAATGACAAGAAAGAAGAAAACAGTTCACTATGACAAAAAATAAATATTATTTTTATGGTATTTAACCATCTTTATTGTAAATGAATGTAAAATTAATTAGAATAGGAAATAAAATATAAAGGATACTATTGATCAGAAATAACCTTTCCAAAATTTTAAAATATGAATATCCGGCTCGAAGGACCGAATCACAAGAAACATAATGCGTCCAGCCACTCTCGAAGACAAATATTGAGTTACCACAATTCGAAGGCGAGAGGGGAAGTTTACAGAGGAAATTACTATGCAGTCCGTGTACCGAGAACTAGTGATAAACAAACATACATCTATTTATAACAGCCTTGAACGGGAGATAGTTAGCGGCAACCAAAATGGAAACCAGTAAAAACGCTCCGGCCCGTGGGAGCGAGTCCTCGTGCCTCTATAGGAACGAGTCTTACTGCTAGCTACCAAGCAGATACTGCATTGCTTACTATATTTTAGAGTACTACAAGGAAGCACATTTTATTTTATACTAGTATTATCAGATGAGCTTGCAATTACCTATTATCATTAATCATTTCCTATGTTGGTCCTACCCAAGTAGGATTTTTAGCATTTTGTATACTTTTTAGAAATTCACTGCTGATGTACCTTGTGTCTTTGAGCTTGTTTAAACCTTTGGGTAGATAAGCATCAATTTATCGAATATTAATATCAGTTCTCTAACCAATTGATTATCTCCGCTTACATTTATTAGACTTTTCAATTTAAAGATGTAGACGTGTCGAAGAAAATTGAGGGAGGATGGTTATTTTATTATTCTTGTGACGATGCATTTTCAATCACTTCTCTATTCACTGTTAGCTAATCTTTATCAGCAGGACCGGGCCCTTAGGCTCATTAGGAAGCACCAAATATGGCCACACGAACTTTTTATATTCCATCGATGTGGCGACGATATTGTGGCGATTCGATCGGACGATTCAATCGGTTAATTTTTTCCATTATGCCAGTATTTGCGCGATGTCCCCGTTTTTCTTGCTTGTTAGCGAAGACTTTAGGTTAATGAGAAGTGAAGACGCTTCACTTTGATACGTGTAAGGCAGGCGTAAATTAAGAGAGCGCAAAAAGTTATTGGCTGGTGGTAGACATACCACGTAGTCTGTAATACTCGATGGTTGTCAGAAATTCTACCCACACTAAAACTTATAGTAGAAAATTATGAAAATGTTTATAACACTAACTTGATAATAAGTGTCTGCCTGCACATTTCAAATTAAAGTCAATTATTTAAATTAAATGAAAAGAAAAAATGTATAAATTAAAAAGATAAAGATCAATGGAGCTATCTTATGAGCAAGACAAAGGAAAGTCGGATAAATTTAAAAGATTTTTAGACAATGCAAAATTGATTTAGCAAAACAAAAAAAGTCGCGAACAAACTTATAGAAAAACAAATTCTAATGCCTAATTAGAACTCAACGGAACATAATGAGAATCTACACGAATAATATGAAGTTGGTGAGCAGCTATATCCGACGTTATTAAGCCCATGATACGATCAGGCAAGCATCCTTGCTGGCTCATGACCGAGGAATGCGATAAATCGTTTCTAATGGAACGGACTGATGGTTTCACCAGATTCGCATTTTGTCGTGCAGTATATTATTTGTCCAGGACTGATAGTCCAGGTACGAAACCAAAACACAGAAGGCTGATTTTTAGGTAGATATTTTTTTAGAATCGAGAAAACAGTCTAGCAGTCATCTGATAAGATTATTAATAT
>DWGW01001649.1:0-10936 GCA_018247775.1 Udranomia orcinus
GATTTAACCGCTCTAAGTGAGCTAGCTGTTTTTAATTTTTTATTTATTTAACAGTTTATGTACACGAAGAAAATTACATTTAAAAAAAGTAGGACAAATTTGTACAAAGGTACCGCGTATTTCATTATGATTTTTTTCCGGCAGACCTGGGACTGGACAGGGGATACGAAAAGCGAATTATGTGCACATCATATATTCATATAATATATACAAATATTCACAACCGTTTTATATGTACGAATGCGTTGGAAGATATAAGATTAAGATAAGCGATGCATTCTAGTACTTTTGTTGACCCTTCAATAAGTATTCATAATTATTCCTTTTTATTAATCATATACTGTCTGCAGTGCAATAGGGTGGGAAATTAAACAATAAAACTAGGCAAATACTAGAAATTATTTTAACACCTTAAATTTACCTCAAAGGCTCGTATTACAAGTGGGTTCACGACAATAATGCTATGCTATAATGATTGAACTCAATAGATCGAATCTCTCGACACACTAGCCATTGAACTATCATCACTAGGTTTAAGTGATATATTAATTTCTTTCCATATTTATTAAGTAGTAAACCGATCATCGGTCATACCATTGTACATTGTTAGTGTATAATCTATAGAAGTTTATGTTTACCAATCAAAATGTGTGTCAAGTTGCCAACATAACAAGCAAACCAGATTGCCCAACACAACAAAAGTTGCCAACATCATCAAACTAGATTTTTAAACTGGTAATACAACAACAACAGCTACTTTTAACAGTCATTGGTGCATGAACTAGTTCAATACACATTTGTTGATAAAACCTCCGACTAGTACAAGTTATGCATACACTTGTTGCAATCGACAGACGGATAATCCATCGCACGTAAGTCCGTAAATTCAAAAATAGAATACATTTACCGATATTTAAATTTTAACTATTATAATGTATAAAAATAATAGAATATTAGAACATGTCTCCAACATCGAAAGTATAATAACGTTAGTTTCAATATTTATCTCTAAATTATGGTTACCGTTCTTAGTTGGTATGTGTACATCACATCTAACAATATCTAAATTCTATTCATATTCAAACTTTTTTAAACTACCCACCTAGTATGTAACGGGATGGGTAGTTTAAAAAATTCAGATTTAAATTTTGCATACTCAGTTATGTATGTACATAGTGTGCTATATTGTATTATTACTAAAGCGAAGAAGCTTTTGTTTTAATGCGTATTTGCTTCCAAAGAATATGCGCAATATTACGACATTATGTATATATATTCATGCGTGTATATATTAATGTGCGTGTGTGTAGTGGTGAGTATGCACGTGCATGTGCATACGTTATATTCGTGTGTGCGTCGTACAGTAATGTGCACGTTGAGTGCTTATACGTATTTGTGTATTTGCGTGTGCGCGAAACGTCCGGGTACATATTGATCTATTATTGTTTGTATGTCTGTATATGCACGTATTTTGTTTATTTATGTGTATTGTATGTTTATTTATGTGTGAGTGTGTGCGTGTGTGCATGTGCGTATGTGAGTGTGTGTGTGTATGCGTGTGCGTGTATATACTTGTTGGTGCGGCGAGAGGTTGTGCGAGTGCCGCTGCAGGTACTGCAGCGTCTGCAGCTGGTGGTGCGTGAGCGGCGGCGGCTCGTCGGGGCGCTTGCCGGGGTAGGGCGGCGGCGCGGACTTGGGCGCGCGGGAGGACATCTCCGCGGAGATGGGCAGGTTCCACGCCTCCTCGATCGACGGCAGCTGGCGGCGCCTGCGGGTGTACCGTGCCGTGTATGTATGTATACATTATACGATGTGATATGATTTAAGCGTAAAGGGGCCGACGACGCCTGTGGATGGTCGATCGTGTGTATGTAATGAATGTATACGTGATTGATGTCTGTACAGAGAAGATATCTAAGAGAAAACTATTTTCTTAAATTTCTATTAAAAAATAGAACTGAAAAAATTTCTGTGCGCTTGTTCACGCCAATTTCTGAAACGGCTAATTCGATTTGAATAATGTTTAACTGGTGTAATGTGGTAAGCTTCATTTAACGTTTAGTGTTTATTTCACACCAATTGGTTCATAGATAAAAAAGTTGTATCAATTTGAACGGAGGAACGCGGACGGGGACAAAGTGCGCCGGGTCAGTTAAATATATTTATATGTAATAAATATTTACGTTCGTAATGTACCCTTCTTTTTCGTACCTATAAATATATACATCGGACATACCCATTTTTTGAGCCATGAAAAGTTTCTCCGCTTTAATTTAAGACATAGTTTATCCCTTTAAACAAAACCAGGTAAATATAATTTCCAAAATTGCAGGATTATAGAAGGAATTAAACTTATAAACGATGAATGTGGCACATAAGACTTTTTAAAAACATTAAAAGTATTCAGAGTAAAATAAAGAATGTCCGGTTTTATTCCAAGAACGTATGACACGATATGACAACCCTACTCGAAGGCGTTGTGAAAAGACTGGCAGCCGCGGTGCCTCCGAGGCGAGTTAACAACTTCAGTTTTCTATTTATTTTACATTCGTTTTCGTCTTGGGAACTAGCTTTATATTTTGTGCCACTGTCAAGTTGTCGTACTTCGGCAAATATGAATTTATATGGAAAATACAGCTATTGAATGGAGAATGCGAGCGAAACTTTTTATTAGTTTTCGACAGACCCATCATTTTCTTTCGCCTTTTATAGTATTTAAAATTATTCAATGGTTACTCCTCGTTTGCAGTTCTTGTTATATTTATGCAAAGACATATATATATATTTAACACGCTTTTATCAGCTACGGTTTCACCTTCTTTTATTATTCGTCTATCTACTACTGCTTTTAAAAGATAGTCAGCAATCCGAGACTTAGAAGTACTTTCAAGGCTTGATTTATAACACTAATTCGATAGAATATAACATAAAAATAAGAAAAAAAGTAATAAAAGCAGCTTTGTGTTTACTATCGCCATCATAAATAAAGTAGGTAATGACTGCTTGTTATGACTGAAGTTATTATGGCTTATGAGAATGCAGCCAATTCAAAACAACAAATACTCCATATAGATTTCATGGAAACATGTTATTCCTTTGTTGAACGGTATGACCTGTTTCAGAAATAGAAGTGATTACTTGCTTTTTCGTTGAATACGATTAGCGTGTACACGCAAGTTATTTCACGGAATTGTTCCACGAACGGGTAATTCGTTATTCATGAACTAGCTGACCCACCGCGCTTCGTACCGCCCCAATCATTTCCCCGTCTCCATCCCTCTGTTTAGATTTTTTATTTTAATTATATTTGGGAAACAAGCAATGTAGATATGCATAACACGATAAGACACGAATATAAATACAAAGATGAGTAAAGTTTCCACTAAGAGAAATTACATACAGAATTATATCTAAACAAGTTTGGTTGGAGCAGATTGACACAACTTTTTTTTATTTGTGAACCGATTTTTAAGAAAGAAACACTAAATGTTACGTGATGTTAAGTTTGGATGTATACAATACATGGTTCGATCCCCACTCCCCCATTGCACTATTGACGTGAACCCACTCCTAACACAAGCTTAGCTGGAGGGTTAACAAAATTACTAGTATGTTTTGACATGCTAGTAATTTTTTCTAAAAAAGAAAAAAAAATACATACGATACAACACATGGAAAGGACGTCCGTTCAATTCCTATTCTAATCTTTAATGGCCAGTAACTCCAGTAACAAAAATCCACTCACCGTTTTGATTATATTATGTAGTAGTAATTCTTTACATTATATCTACTAACCTGTTTTTAATTTTGAATTCCAATCAGTCATGAGACCTACATTGATAATGACTTGAGTAAATGGTTGTAGTAAATCAGGGTACTTTAAGCGTTTAGTTTATAAATGTCGACGGATATAGTTGATGGCTAATCTTCTTAGTAGTCATAAGACAACGTGCAATTTAGACGGCTGGGATAATATTGAGATAATTTAGCACAATAACTGACACTAAGAGAACTCAGCAACAAGATTAGTAAGACCCATTCAACTGCGCTTCTACCAAACTCGTGCATTCCCGAAAACTAGCTACACTAGACAAACAGAGCTATATATCATCTTCCCGAATTCTATCAATTCAAATGACTCCAGATCGGAGATTGATACATTCAGGTGGGAACGAAGGGTGTGACGGTAATGTATTCCCGATTCCCGGAGAGATCCGTAATCTCACACATCGAGACACATGCAATCCCATCGAAAAACAAACACGTTAGTTAGTTAAGCAATCTATATTCATAATAGTGGAAGTCTCATCATAATCATCTCGTCATAATTGAAATATAAGTTTTTAATCGCGTTTTTGAAATGAACATTTTCAAAGCCATGTTTTGCACGAGAAAAAATTGTGGGTGGCCGATACGCAATATTGTTTTGAAATATTCTTTTTCAGTTATTTTTGTTTGTTTTTTTTTTAATAAAAACATGAGAAATTTAAAATACAGTTTTCTTCAACTTCTGTTTGCAGTCCTCATGCCTACTACTAATTCACATTGTCCCATCTTGACGTTTCGCTATCGATCGTATTTCGAAACGACAAATTATTAAAAAGACATACCGATAAATCTACATTCTGCGTAAATTCTCTTAATCGACTAAATAGTCCAATATCCGCAGATTCACTAGACAGCAATATCATTCGCGAAAGTTTATTGAAATGGGCCATCAATTTGCACTGAAAGAAGGTTTTGGAAGAGGGATCGGAGTTTGCCAATAATTCGAGCATCGCTGTAATACCTCAACTTCACATCGGTTCTCTAGAGGGAAATTCGCTGCAATTTCACACGTCAGGAGCGCGGTGAGCCACGTCACTCTTGAAAAACAATGTTAAAAGCTTTCCGTGTAAGCCGTTTTTCATATGTAAGCTTTCAATCACTAGCCGAAAATTTAAATTATGTTTTTGTCTGCACAGTCTTGTTGATGGTGACATATTTAAAACGGGAAAACAAGTAGAAATATTTGCTGTATTATAATAGAAATCGAATCCTGTTAATAAATTCAACCAAATTAGACCAGAATCATACGGTAAAATAAATTTATTTATGTCCAATTATTTACAGAGTGTATGGTTTTTGACCGGATTTTTCTCCCGGTCTATTACCATGGCCTGGGAACTTAATGGCTTTGAAAACCGACCACTACGTGTGGAACGTCATAAATGTATAATACGAGTATATGACGTTTATTAAGAGTATTTGTATAGATTGTAATGATTTGATTCTTCTGAATCTTATTGAAATGTTTGTAAGAAATAATAGTATATATTTAATATGGCAGAAAAAGGAGCAAGCAGTGAAAGAGTTATGTATAGCTCTGTAGCTTATAGATCGTAAATGATCCGTAAAGTTAAGCAAGTTCAGATCCGGTCTGAAGCTTAATAAATGACCTATTCGTGGCCTTCAGAGGGCACGCTATGCAGTAGAGTAGACTTTTGTATACAACTTTGGGAAAGGTATATTACTTTAATTTGGTACATTTTGACGTATGATTTTTTTTTACAAAGAAGATACTTTTACGTTAGTTTGATCCATGGAAGTATAAGAAGTTTGGTTGTAATCCGAATTTAGGACAACATAATTGTTGTTAAAAGGCTTGGGATATTAAATACTTTTAGTTGTCCTTTTACTTGTACTTTTAACAAAGTACTTTAAGTTGTCTCATTCTTAGCTCTTGGTCACCTGTAACGAATTAAAAATGAGTACTCGGAAGTGTGCTGCAACTTCTAATCATTTGCACGAGAATCATAGAAAAAAAAAACATTGAAATCAGATGAATAAACAACGAAGTTATCTGCGAACACACATTAGAAAGCATAAAGACATAATAAGAGAAACATCCTTTTTGAAGTCGGTTAAAAATATACACTGTGTTTCTAACACTTTTCGAGAACACTAGGTTCTCTTCTTTAAGTTAGGCTTAAACATTCTTGCCAAATCGGCTTTACTTTTATGCATATAGCGGCAAGCCGCAATTCTACCTACCTACAGAATTTAACCAAATCACCAAGTGTCTAGGCACAACACAGTGCTGTAATTTAGTGACTACAAAACTGTATAATGCAGCCCCATATATAACGCAAGTCCACGGAACGGCCGCACTAGTTTTGCCAGCCTGGAATAAGTTTCCTAAGCCCGTAGTGAAAATTTAGGCATGTTATGTAAAGTCTAAGTCTACACTGTATAACTAGAACGTGGTTAATATCAATATATATTATAATCTGTTGGTTATTGTTTGACAATTAAATATATGTAAGAGGAAACAGCTTTTACGGGTCTTTTTTAAAAAAAATCGTTTGTGCGTTTGTGCACGCTAATCTCAAAAACAGCTGATTCGATTTGTATGCAAAAGAAAGAAGGAAGATTAGAGAATGTATCATATTATGTAATGTATGCGGTTTCAAATTGTATTGTAGTCCGAGTTACATTGATCTTAACTTAAAAAGCCCTGCAATCCGTCAACTTAGCCCATCTTATATTTACCCTGTTTAAGGTCCACGGTCTGCTTTATTAACTAATTATATATATAGGAATATATTCAATTATATTAATATATCCAGCGATGGCGAGACAACACCCCATTCGTCTTCCCCAGTAACAGTTGACAGTTTCATCGAATGTTTTACAATACAAAGAAAATGGAGATTGATTAAAGTATCTCGGCATACATTGGTAATTAGTCCATTGGCTATCTTCCTCGCCGTTCCATTTCCGAACCAATTCGTCTTACTGACTAATCTGTGAGAAATGCGGATGCGTATCTCTTCTTTCTTTGTTAGGCTATTATTAATCCCAATTTGCCGTTAGCAAGAATCGAGCTCTATACGACGTTGATGTATGGCGTTTAGTAAAAGAAAGCAAAAGTACGTTGAAGTTTAAGATTAGGTATACGCATTGGCTTTTTGTAATGGGCGGGTCAGTCCAACGGCATAGGATGAGGGTCGGCTAAAGAAGATAATGTAAGATTCTGGACTTCTTATTTTAAGCCATAATCGTATGAAACCATGGTCAATGAAATTTGGAACATACATGTCGATATAGTGCAATCTTTACCCATTTAATGCCATCAGATACCACGATTCGACTGAGAAATTATAATCACTGTCTCTCCTGCGGCGTCACCATCATTACACGAGTTGTACTTTATAGCAGGAATATTTTGGGACACATTTGCTTTAATTTTAGTCTCTTATTTTTCGATTCTATCTATCTATTCGATTCTGGTCCTGGATTCCAGCAGTGAGTATGAACTATGAAGACCAAACCGAGTCTAAATACCGTAATAATCTTTTTAATCCGCAAGACGTTACTGCAACCTAATTTTGAGTTCCCAGAGAGCGTACCTATATTAAAATTTCCTCACAGCTCCGACCTACATCTTTTTGTGGCTCCTAGCTATATGAAGGAAAGTTGGGACTTTTTGCCCCGTCCCCTTTTTCCATGCCGAAAAGTTTTTGCGGCGAAATATAAGCTGCGCCACGTTAAATATTGTCGGGCAGTTGAGTTTTGCTGTAACAAGGCCAACGTACGGTCAACAGCGGAACCTGGCTCCGCATTTTTACAATATCAACTCCAACGCTGTAAGCTTTCAACGAATTACATTCAAAAAATAAGTCCGGTCGAACAAAATATTTTCTGCCTAGCCTTTTTTCAGGCCCGTTTCACGTTTTCATAAACACTTTACAATTTTATTAGGCAAAAAGTACGAATAAAATGTTATCTCGTTTTGGACAAAATAGGAAACATAAGTCTAATTTCCACACTTTGTAAGATACACTTTAGGTTTTAGATCTTACAGATCGAATTCTTACAGATTTCAATAAAGTTAACAGCAAAAGGTCCTCCAAAGAATAATTGTATTCTCGGTTATACATTACGCTGTGTTTAAACACTTAAAATTCTTCTGCAGTAACCCGTTACTCCTTATTAGCCCGTTTAATTATTTATACCGCCTATTTGTCCCCAGAGTCCTCTTGAATGGTTTATAATTACAGCCTGAAATAACAAGCTTTGTATCGCATTTGAGGGCCTAAAAGGGGTGTAAGTCAACGTGATGCTAATTTTATGAACTAAACTGGCGAGGCTTTGGAGCCGGCCTTGACCTGCCGTTATTTGGGGCAGCGCCGTGACGTCATCATGAATCGGAGTCCTACGGTCTAACAGACCAGCTATTCCATTTCCTCTTCGCGTATCTAACAAACATGTTTGTCTATCTTTGATTGTATTCCGCCATTACCGGTAACGGAAGAAATGTGTTTATCAAGAAAATGTATTCGGAAAGATTTACTCTTGTTTACAATCAACCAGATTTCTTAAAATGATCCAAGTAATAACAAGAAAGAAAATTAAGGGAAGATATTCACTGTTCATAGTGAAATTGGTGACCCCATTCCAGTGATTTCATCATTGATTTTAAAACTCATTCTAATAAAAGAAACTATCATTTTTGTTTATGGGTGTATTAATTAATTATTCAAATATCCATTTCGGACACTGTGGACGTGTACGAATTGAGAGAATTTCTTTTAAAACATACAACTTTAATTTTGATGACGTTCCAGCGTACTTTTGAAAATTTTTATAATTATAAAAGTTTTCGATCTATCAATCCTAAAACAACGAATAAAACGTTCAATTATTTTACTGTCGTGATCAGATTAAATAATTAATACTACAAATACAAGTAGTTCTCGATATAACTTAATATTTTAAGTGGTATTAAGAGGATTGTAACATTCATTTTTTAATTTAGTTTCGCTTTCAGTTTTGCAGGCCACTTGATATCTCTTCTTCGGCGCTCTTGTGGCAAATAATTGGATTTTCCGCATCTACGCTTCTGTAAGACCAGAGACCGTTATATTCTTTTTCGTCTGCAAAGTTAAAAAAAGATCTAAATTGAAAATTTGTGAAGTTGTTAGGCGCGATAGGGTTTGTTTTGCGTAAGTTGAATAGGAAAATCACGAACCCTTATTAGGATTCTTTCTTGTTTATTTTGCCGGCGTTTTTGCAATGGGTTTGATGAAGTTTATACATTGAGAATCAAATTTTACATACATTTTGAATTTAAATAGTATTAGCCAGATGTGGTTACAAGGAAAGCGTTTGGAATACACACATCCCAATAAATTATAAAAAAAATTGTGTGTGTGTGTGTGTGTGATCAGCACTGCAACCTACTGAAAAAATAGTTGAGTTTAAATTGATAAAGCTGATGAGGATTTAATGAGGTGAAGATAAAATTAATCCACAATTTAGTCTGTTAAATTCTATTTAATCGTCTGTAGTTCTTTTCTTAAAATATGGATCTAAATATTAAAATATCCCTTTACAAGAACCTAATGGGAAGAGCATCTTAATACAAGATAATTCCACAAAAGCAAAAAGCAATGGACTAAGAAAAACGAGGTATAAAACTCGGGAAAATGTACGTTTCTATTATTACGAAACGAATTAATCTTGTACGTTTTTGGTATCCTTATGCGAATATTCATGCTAAGGTAAATGGGGCCGATGTTACATTGTATTTGTAACATCATCGTTTCGTTCGGCTTTTACATTATATAACACTCTTAATGCCGCAAATAATTAGAACGAAAACGGTTTATTAAAAATTTGTATATAAAGTCAACGATGAATTAAAACTATGACTTCGATATCATGTTAATTACACGATCGCACGCGTTACTGCTACACACATTTTGTAATGGCTTTTGAAGACATATGCAAAATTATTATCGTTGTAAAGAACGGCAACAGTTTCCCTATTCTTCTTAAAAAGTCGAGTTATTTTATACTGCAGATCGGGAGCTCGCTTTGTAACGAAAATCCAGGTGTTTTTAAGTCTCGCGACGGGTTTGCTCCAAGGATATTGCTTCAGCTTCGACCTCGATTCGCTCTTTTGTGATCTTTTTTCAGCGGCATTGTGAGACGAAAGCACTTTTAATCCTAACACTTCGTAGTACAGAGATTTATACGACGAAACTGGTCCACTTCAAAATAGTACAATAGAAGTATCCATATATCAGTGATGGAACTTTTATAGAGTATTATTTAATCTAATTCGCTTCTGTTTCTGTAGAATTCGATTCCCCTAGTAGTCTTAAAGTGAACTCTTAAACATTTTAAACTATGACTAGGATGTCGTTTAAATTCATGAGATAATTATATTTATAGGAATGTAGATACTTATCTAATTATTAATCATCAAACAAACTAAAATTGTATATTAAAATGAACAACAATTAAAGCATGTTTGCTGTACGATTTATGTAGAAATCTACTCAGATGTTCATTTGTACAGGCATTAAAAACATGTAGCCAATTCTTTTGTCTGTTGTAGGCAAAGGAAAAGTTTTAAACGAGAGCAAAAAGCTACGATGCGTGCAGTATCCTCTTTCACGAGGGATTCTTTAACAAAGTTCTGAAGAGTCGGAAACTTCACAATTTTCTTTTGCCAATTTCAAGGCGAGCTTATCGTGTAATTAATATACCTCTCCGAAATTTACTTACACGTTAATTCCGAGCCGAACTCAGTGCTCGGATTATAATTTTATTAAGAGCCCTTGGTTCCGCCTTAATTTAAGATGTCGTTTCAAGCCCTGCTAATTAATTAAAGTTAAGCATTTGAACACTGTGAGAATTAGGTAGGCGTGTTGATTTCATTAAACGGCCGTAAATCTACTAGAATTCAAGAACGCAAGGTGTAGGTTTAGGTTTATAGATACTTTATTCTCAAAAAAGACATAAGTCACTTACATGAGAATACATATTCATAATTTTATACATAATATACATGTTCGTCTTAAACAAGGTACCTATTTAACGCATTGGCAAACTATTGTCCTATTATATGTTCGGCTAGTTTGGTCTTGAATGCGTTAAATGGGTG
>DWGW01001650.1:0-10936 GCA_018247775.1 Udranomia orcinus
GACTTTGATCGCGGTGTTATTAAATACCTTTTACCTTACCTACCTTCAGGACACTGAGTTGATATGCGAAATAACCATAAACCATAATTATAAATGTATTATTTCTATGGTTCGGACACATTTTTTCCGGGTTACAAGCTACCTTCCTTGTTGATAAGGACACTTACAATGTGTATAGCATGGTGAACGCTTGACTAGTTAAGGCGTGAATGCGTTGACAAACTCACATTCGATTTTTTTACTAGTCAGGATTATTTAATTCAAATATCTGCCACTGAGCTGCAACCGTTGTTTTTTAGCAAAACTCATTTTAAAAGTAGCTTTAGAAACATTGAAAAAACATGCTGAAGAATATGCTGAGATTTAGATCAAACGGTACAATTTTGCGATATCCAAAAGGCACAAGGCATAAATAAGCCTACTAATAAACAAGGTAAGAGAACCCAAAAGCTAGCATCGAGGCCTAAAATATAGATAATTGTATTAAGTTTATTGTACGAGACAGCTATCATAAAGTTAACTTACCTAATTATGATCCGTTTTGAAACGAAACACGTATTGTATGGCGTACATGGTGCTAATACCTTTATAATTGTTGCACGCATGAGTCCTGGGAGGGAGACGGTACATATAATAGCGGATCATTGCGAAGTAGTTATAATCTAATGTTGCATGGATATCAAAGTAACGCCTGATATTATTATTTATACAGAGTTTGCAGCAAATTGGGTTCTGCGCTACGACGGGAGCGCCGCGACGCGTTTGAATGGCTTCATCAAGCCGAAATTGGAAACTGAATGTCATTAAACCGTTCAATTTGTCGCCGTTCATTCATTACAAATTCCGGGTACATGTGGAAGTAATGAATTAATACTTACTAACATACTTGTACCAGTGATGGGAAGATTTACACAATAGTTTAATGATATTTGGTCCACCTAGAGCTGATCAGCTTGAAATTGTCCCAATTTCATCCCATAATTTGAGGATTTTTAGTAAACGTAAAGCTCATGATTACAACCCTGTTACACAGTTAGACAAATATATTATCCTATAACCTATAACTCTAAATATTTACTATAATATTATGTATATTTACGCACCTCATACTACCTTAGTGTATGTAGTATATAGGTATATAAAAAATATTTTTATTCCATACAAGTTTTAATATTTGCATTTATAGTTACATTTTATAAGTATTTACAATTTATTTCTTGTGTTCTTTCCTTTGCATTTGCTTCTTTCTTCGTTTTTCTTCTATGTTTACTCTTCTTTTTTTCATTGTGTTTTCTTCTTTATTCTTACTACAGGAGTAAGTCGGCACTAACACACCTGAAAGTTTGCTCACCTAGTCTCAAATACAGGTAAGAGCAACAGTTCAGGCCCATCAGTGTACCGTACTTTAAATTCTTCTATCTTCTTTTCTTGATTATTTATTATCTTATTTAATTCTGTATCTTCTTTTTCTTCTCTTGAGTTGTTTATTCCGTTTAATAGTAATATTTATGTGCATAATTAACATGATCTTAATTGTAAATATTTCATTAATCTGTAAAAAGATTTTGCATAACAACAATAAAGATTGCAGTTGCACTGCAATGATAGTAGGTAATAGGTTTCACTGTAGTCACAAAAAATCTAATCCTAAAAAAAAGATTGACAAGTGACAATTCAAAACCTTTGGACACACAGTCGTAACTGTCCACAAGATTGAATTAACGAAACAGACAATAAAACGTAAACAACAACAGCTTGTCCAATCAAAAATAAAACGCTATCGGAAAATCTACATCATTATGTCGACCGCCATCGGCGCGTAAAACGGCGCGAAAACACCACAATTTGACAGCTGTCAATTAAAACGGGCGGGAGCGCCATTTTGATTAACGACGTCTGGACGCGTATTGGTAGTTCAAATCGGAATCGGTGATATTTGTTTCTTTTTTTTATCTATTTCACTAGTTTTATACACTTGTATTTTTAATATTTACATAAAGTGTGATAAAATTGAAGGGGAATACGTTTTACTTACATAGGTAAGATACTACATTTATATAATTACTTGTACTACTAAATTTCGTAAAATAATAATATAACATGAAGTCCGACAATATTAAACTTGAATATAAAAGTTATTAGAGGTAATTGAATCACATACAAATTAATTCAATAACATGTTTCATAACATTATGGTATTAAACTTAGCGATAGTGAAAAACACCGTTTTTCACTATCGCTATTTATAGTATACATACATTCTTTATAAGGCCAGTTCACTACAATGACTTACTTTTCAGCGAAGTAGATATTACCCACGTAATAATTTACTACCAAGAATTTCTGTTGAAACAGATTAGAATATTAAAAGGCGATAATAGGCCTTTCAACGCTAGGCGCTTAGGCGCTAGGCTAACCTGTCAGGCGATTTGTATCTCGTTTTAAGTCGCTTTGAATTAATCTGCAATTGATATATTTACATTACTGAGACTGTGAGTGATTTACAGTTTGTTGGATTGAATTAACTCCGATCTTTAAGTACTATGTAGTCCATGTACTATCGAAAATGTAAGTAATATTTTAAGCTAACTACTAGCCACGCCAATACTGGTTCAGTTATAGGAATACTCTTGTATTTAATTTAAACTTTAGTACACGCGTAGTGACAGTCGTTTCAGAATATTTAGAAAGTATTAAAGTACGTATTGAAAGAGCAATAACCCAAAGTTTAGGGTGACGGACGTAAGATCGAGAGATGGTGGGTGTCGACCACTACTACTGCACTTGGCGAAATCCCACACCCGACACAAGCTTAAGTTTAGCTAGAGGAGTTTTAAATTACTTGTATTGTACCATGCTAGTAGTGACGGACTGCATCTAGTGCCTGAAGATTCCATCCAAGTTGTTTCCATCAGTTGAATACTTAAATTATTATTCGTTAACTAAACATAGAATCTATCTGGGAACAAATCGTAATGCCCAAATTCGTTAACAGTAAAAGACAAACTCTCACAATTATAATATTAGCAAAATAATAGATTTTTAACTGTAGTAGTGAAGTAAGAAAAATAAAACACAGCCAATTTAAAGTATGTTCTTCAAAACGAAACTGGTTTCCTACGATCTCTGATGTCATCCTTGTATATTTCCCCCATCACATAAAACTCCTGTATTTGTGTTAGAGATGTAAAAACCCGCAAAAAAGGGTGATATCGAGGCTAAGGCGTCACTTATCCATTTTACTTTCTTACAAAAACACTATAAATCTTATTAATACACGCCAAAACGGACGAAGTCCTCTAAGTGTCCAATTTTATTGGTTTCTTCGAGCAAATTAAGTTAGACGTCTTAGTGGCCTTTCACAAACAATAACCGAAGTTAACTGGAGCGATTTCTTGCCATTAAGTAATAGGTTTCTTCCGGAAGCAATTATTTCTCAAGTGACAAGTATATAAATCGAATTCGGATAGGAGTTTTGTTTTTTTGAGAATTCGTTTCTGATGTTTACAGGCAGACGGAGTATTTTATATCAGATTATACAGTCTATCTGACATAAAATACTCCCTCGTTTCTTACCTTACCAATAGATTCCGGTTTCCACGGTCTCCACGGATTGGACACGAAGGAAAATGTTGCAGGTAAGTAATTTTTTAGTGTAATTTAGAGTGTAAGATCCAGCATTTTCATTAGTGCAATTCAAGAACACTAATGCCCCAATATTGGCCAGGAAGTGAGGATTAGAAGATATTATCCATAGCCTGTAAGAAAGAATTGTCATCTATTAGCATTACCAACTTAATATAAGTACTATGAAAAAATTACAGATGACGGATGGATACTTTTTCTCTCGTTCATATTACGAGGATGATGAATGAAGCCGTGCCAAACAAATAAAAGTCTCATCGGCCTAAAATAAATCAGTGCCTTGGATACGCGAACAAAACCATCTAGTATTATAAAACATAATAGAAGTAAGTTGCCAGTAAACCGTGCCAATACCAACAAAATAACTGATTCATAGCTGGAGAATTCTGGAAATATTTTATAGGTATTTTCCGCTACACTCGAGTTAAATCGGGAAAAATTGCAGGAATGCCTTGTTGTGAAATGTTGTACTTTTATAAAGAATATTGTGCAGTTCTGGTTAACATTTTCAATTCTAACTTGTTTCACTGTTTGTTTGGTATTAAACTCAACTTTACTTTACCTTATTATGGGACTATCATTGCCGCTCAAGTTCGAAAATAACGCCGAAATACGAATGCCAATGTTCAAAAAAATAAAACATCTTTTAATATTCATTAACAAATTAAAAATAATCAAGGTTCCTTTTTTGAATTCGCTTGATAAACTGATTGTTATTTAAAATGATAAAACTATTTTACTTAGTCATTACGACAAGAATGCAAGCTACTTCCTTACACGCTAACTCTGATCGATCGAGTCCTACACAAACTAGGCCTTCAGACGATAGAAAAGATGTACTTGACCCTCTCCACTTTATTCAGGTTGAGTTCCTCACGTTCCTCTTTAAATCTCTTTAAGCAGAAAATCCGCAACTTGTGTTATGAGCGTTTTATTCACGCACCGTCATACAAATCCGTATTTCATTTGTGTATTCAAGAAACATTTTAGAAACTTTAGATACGATAGTCGATTGAATTATTGATAGGTATAGAGAATACGAGTTTCTTGGTACATTAGAAAAGGGATGTAACGTGGCTTTTGGTAGGTTTAACATGGCTTTGATCGCAATTAAATACAAAAGTATGTAATATTGACTGAACTATGATTTTTCTGTTTTATAATATAATACATTTTTTATACCGATCGCTTCCAAATTGACGGAAAAAAACGTATAAAAATTAGTTATTTATAAAGCTAAAGATTATTTTAAAGATGCTGTTGACTTATACTATATATTTAAAAATGTTATTATTAGTTAATAAAAGACCAACATCATAACATCATAATCAAAGCATATGTTGGATGCATTTAAGCTATCGGCAACTATCCTTCGAAATGAATTGGATTAAAAAGCCAATCCATTACGTAATAGATACCAACTATCAAACTGGATCTTTACTACCAATAACGATAAAGTAACTAATTGAGAGAGATCGTATACAATAGATAGACAGATAGGTTAAGTGGATGGAATTGCAATTGATATTAGCTAATTCAATTAGTGTACTGGTAGGTGGTCAGTGGTCGACGGTCACGCAAGCATTGGATGGGCGTGTGTGGGGTAATAACAAGACTTTTCATAATGGATTGAATGTTTTCATTACTGTAGTTTACAACCACTTTCGTAGAATTACCATTTGGGAATGCTTCATTTTCTGATGTGATTTTTTCGAACTTCACAAGCTTTACGCTCGTGGTTGCGCCCGCGTGGAAACCATTTTTTTACCATGGCGTCTTTAAAAAAAATTTCAGTATTCCATTATCATAATAAAATACCTTACTAACATCCCTTATTACCTCCTAACGATTTTCGGTAATGATAATTATATTACATGATCAATGATTTATGAAAATGGTTATAAATATGAAAATATGTCACTTTTACGATTTCCTTGTAGTATCTTTGTTTCATAGAGTTGTTCGATACGTCACTTTAAATTTCTCTAACAAGTCTGTCTTGTCTTGTTTTAGTTAAATCAGATAACTTGGCCTCACGTTTCATGACCTAGTTATTTCGACTGTTTTGAGCAAAAACGCCTCATCATGCATCCTTTCAAATTTTGAAGTACCATGGAGGTACTAATTGCGCGGTCATATTATAGGTGTTAAGTCAACACAATTTGCTCATTCGCAAAGCTACAAGAAATATTTCCCTTGCGTACAATAATCTTAAACAATAATTACAGTTTACAAGCATATAGTTATCACATCATATTTCATTGCAAATTAATGACTCGATGCCAACCGTTAATTAATAAACGTTAGACTGAGTATAAAATGCACTTCAATTAAATATATTTAATTTTAAAAATACTATAATAATATTTATAATTAGGTACTTTCTCAATCCTACTAAGTAACTAGTTTTTTGTGAATGCCTCAAGTAGTAATAAACGCGTAAACTTTTTGTTCTAGGCTTAGTTATAGAGAACACTAAAAGGAAATATATAGAAGCGATACTATTAACTATATCTAACATCAAAACAGATGCAACTGTAGAACTATTCGCGAAATCTCAAAAAGTTTTCCAAATTACTATAGACTAAGACAAAATTATCTATAAATATATCTGGGAAGTCGCTTGGAAGTCGCTCGGAAGCAGTTAGTTTTATTATAATGTGTTCCGTCATCCTGACAGCCAGTAAACCCCAAGTCATTAGCGTCAGAAGACCTTTAACTTCACGGCTTTAGAGGGGCATTATGTAGTTTGTCAGGCGACTAAATTTACATTGATTTATGGATAGAGCCGAACCTATTCTTCGATTATATTTGCTGGGTCGCTCGAATTTGTCGTTATCAGTTTCAGAGTGATATAATGGTTGTGAGACAAGTTTCGGAGACTTTTTAAAGCACAATGTTTGCAGTTTTTTTGTTTCTCTTTTCAAATCTGTTTTCTTTATCATCCACTTATCCGGTTCTTCTTCAGTTACTCCAGTACTTACTGTATTTTCACTTGACTCAGTATGATCATAGTTTTAGGATATTTTAGAGCATCAGCGGAATTATGGGGTTGTTTTATAGCTATATTTGAAAGTGCTAAGACTTCCTTAACAATGCGTTTCAGGACAACTCAATGTGATCAGTAATCATTTTATTATTGTATCTTGTTAATTACACCAACACGATTACCACTGTTACAAACCATTATTAAATATAAAAATATATTATATTTCTAGTGTACCTAGAAAGAAGTTATACTAAATGTCTTACTTATAGGTTTAAATAAATGTATTTTCTTGCTCGACAACTGTGTTGAAAATTATTTTTACAGTAACATACCATTCATTTATACAGGTTCATGTAAAAGTAGAAAGATAGATCCTATTCAAAGGACTATTTCACATTCAAATCTCTAAGTCCTGTCTATGGGACCGGTTCTTTAAAGGCAATATAAAATAAGATCTGTCTCTTTTAAGACCGTCTGTATTGAGCTATACAAATATACTTACTGTCAAGACCGAAGCCTTTTCGTTAGCTTTGAATTCTATAAAAATCTCATATCCGTCTGCTATTTTATGTATT
The DNA here is from genome assembly GCA_018247775.1 of Udranomia orcinus. Lineage (NCBI taxonomy): Eukaryota > Metazoa > Arthropoda > Insecta > Lepidoptera > Hesperiidae > Udranomia > Udranomia orcinus. Next base: position 7,210 of record DWGW01001650.1, read on the forward strand.
TTTGCCGGTAATGTGGCGTTCGCCTGACAACCAATATCCGATTCAATATTGCCACTGTTAGGTTGCACAAATGTATTTTATTGTAGTCTGTTGGCAACACTTTTTGCGAGAGAAAAGGTATTTAGTGCCGCGAGTGTAGAGATTAAAATAAATAGAATTAGATGTTTATGCAGTAGTATCTTTAACATATTGGAATATATGATTGAATGTATGATAGCGTTCCATTTCCTTTAGCACCGTCGAGAAGGACAAAGAAGACACTTAACCGTTTCAACTTAGTTCTCAGGAGTAGCAACGTATTTGGAGACCAGACTTGGGTTAATTACGCTCGTCCATGGACCGCAGTGACCACTCACTATCAGGTGGATTCATTATTTAAAAAAACCTTTCATACAACAACTTTAGCACTCACGTCACTTTCGGCTAACTACCTACCAGCGTACTAAGTGCCGGTGCGGTAGTGGGATAACAATTTTTATCGTAAAACGCTAATTATACCAGCCAATGAGGAACTTCCTGCTAATACTGTGCAGCCAATGCTATAACAGAATCTAGTGAAGTCTAGGGCAAAGCAAATTGAATCCTACAGACTAGCAGTTTGAACTCATTTGTATTCATAAGTAGCGATGCCAAAGTGTACTATGCTATACTTACAAGTATATTTGCCAACCTCGTCACAATGTAAATGAATGAGGTATTTTTAAAATCCCTCAGCGGAAAAAAAATTTCTTACAAATTTGTAGTTTTTTTATTTTTAATTACAATGACAATGAATGGAGAATTTTTGGCGCGCCGTGGCGAAAAACGAATTTTTTTTCGCAGTCCACCTGACGTTATGGATGCATGCTCACCCAACCACAAATAGGGTCGAAATTATATCTGAGGTCGACTACAGATGAATACACTACCCCTTAGGACTAAGTTGGAACGCTATCTTCTCCTCCTTACCAAACAGAAATTGGTGCGGCCATGGTGCCTAACCGCTTAGTGCCGAAGTTAGCTACAAGATATTCGTTCAAGATAGATTTACAAATAGAAACCATGTACACTTGAGAATCTAAAAAATCAATGACCCGTTGCAAAGGATAAAGATATTCCGAGCTCCGAAGAACTATCTGTTACATTCCTATTGGTTTTGGCACAATTTTCTGGCATGGTATTGGTATCTGCATAGTTTGTTTTGTTGTTTTGGTCTATCTTTCAAAGATTTCGAACGGAAGTTCAAACAACATGACCTATTTACGTCTTAATATTATCATTTAGCAATTTGGTCGATTCTGATTTTATTGATAGCCTAAAATATGATTATTGATGAGATTGGAATATAGAAAATCAAACGAGCATGAAGTGCCTGCCTGCGAAGTGATCACTGCCATCTGTAGACTTCTGTAATTAACACTATTCATTAACAGTCCCACATGGTAACTGAGCCATAGGAATCGAAACATTAGCAGGTAGAATGTATTCCAATTACTCTACATATTAAGGTGACCCAATACAGCAAGTTACCTCGCCTTATCCATTAGTCCTTGCACTAAATCTCAATTAGCCGTTCCTAAATAACTATCCACTTTCCTGGCCTAGAAACGGTCATTCAATTTGCACACATTAACTCACGACCGGGTAGTCCATTTCTTCTTTATAGCCGTGACGTCATCGTACCTGCAAAGAAAATGGGGCTTAATTAAAACACTAATCTAGTTGAGGTTTTCATTTAAATGCTAATTGCGTTAGGTTTCACGGCTTGTGTTATGAGCTCTCTACACGGGAAGGGTCATCTTCTATATGGCAAGTAAGGCGTACAAAATAATATTCATGTTAAAAAAACTAGGAGCTTGGCAATATTGGTAATTTCGTTAACTCTCCAGCTAAGCCAATGCCGAACTAACGTTTTTTGACGCGGGGAAAAACCTTTAAAAAGTAAAATACCGTGAGAGCGATAACAGGTTACGTGGGATTCCCTCACTGGTCTCCTGTGCCAGGGTTTGTGGGTATCTAGGAACTACGACCGATCGTATCTCTTAATACCCGCCAGCATGTCGCTTCCTCAAGAACATCTCTTGAGGAGAAATGAGGATCGAGCCTGTGTTTTGTTCGTTAAGGTTCTTAACCTAATAATTGAATGATCGCAGCTGTCTTAAGCTTGCTTATTCCAACTAGAATTACCTTGCAAACAGGTATGTAAGGTAGGCATGAAATTTGCAAAAAAGTAATAATTACATGTGCTTCCCTTGTATTTGCTTAACTTAAGCCCATACTTACGTATTGATAACCAATGCTCGTTTCTTCTACTAAAAAATGTTGTAACTCTACAGTGTAGAATCACCCTTAGGCACAAATTAGGTTAATAGGCAAACTGGCCTAAACCTTTGCAAACTAACCTACATAAGCATTATATGGCGTGCTATGATATGTAGCATTAGTGTGATTAGTTTTTTATAAGCCAAATTTATACACGTACGGGTCGCGTGTTATTTATATAGATTTAGATGAGAATAAGATATTCCACCATAGTCGATGGTCACTGCCGCCCATGACAATTTATAACCCCAGACTGAATTGACATTGTGTCTAATGTTAAGTACAGACGCAAGGCGATCCAACCCAGACGTCCCAATTTACCCCTCGAGGACTAGCCTTGAGGCTAGCAACACGTGTTATTGACCTAAGAAAAAGTTCTCGTCCTGGACTGACGGAGGGCTGGCAGTAACCACTTATCATCGGGCGGAAAGTATGTATGTAAAGAAAAGTATATGTATTTTAGTATGTATGACCTAAGAAATAACTTCCATCCTTTCTTGAGTTGACCACAGATAACCATTTTCGGGAGTGACCACGTCCATTCAGTATACTCGTTTTCTACTTCAGTGCTATACAAATATGGTCGGTTTTTATTTTTTCTAGCAAAAAGAATCGCATCCATTTGGATGAAACATTTCGAGAGACGTGTTCAGAGCATTTGCTATACACTGGTTTAATATCTTGATATTGTTCTACAAAAATTGAGTGCGTAAGGGTAATAAGTTTATCGCTTGCACCAACGAAAACCGATATAAGCGGAATGGATCGATCTTGCATTAAATTTATTTCTGGACCGTGAGATTAATATTTTTTGGCAGAAATTCAAGGAACATACGCAGCGGTGTTTCGAGCACAGCGATTTCAAATACGTTGCTTATTTATTTTCGAGAATATGTTATGTTTGAAAGAAATGTACAAAATGTCTCCTTATAATTGGGGTCAGGGTGGAGGGTATGACAGTCTACTGCAGAGACATGAGGGCTGGCATGTCGTATCTACTGTATTTGGTAATACAATAAAAACATTAACTACACAGTTCAAAATATGCTATAATATTTAATGTTGGTAATAAGGTGGTCAGTCAGAAATCCTATAGAGCACTGCGCAATAAGATTTTTCCGAAGAGGAAATCGGGGAGAGGAGGTCCGATTAAACATCTAAAGACTTGTACACAACACGACGACGCGACGACGAATTGCAAGAAGTATGTCGCACCGCAATGCGATGACGCAAAGTAAAAATTTTAACTGCGCATTTCAATATATGTAAAATATAGTATTTAATAAAGTAAGCATCTTGAAATTCCAAAAATATGTATAATTTATTTATAGGTATTTATTATAGTATCTCATTTATGTAGTATTTGCATCAGTCTACGAGTATTGCGAATATCGTACACTTAAATTTTTCCTTTTTGTTTTTTAAG
>DWGW01001651.1:0-10934 GCA_018247775.1 Udranomia orcinus
TTGATTAAAATCGGTTCTGTACTTTCGGAGTCTATCGTGGACAAACAACGTGACACGTAATTTATATATATTAAGATTTTGCATACTTAAGTCAATTTTTCGGTTTTGGAACTTGTGACGTTGTTGCACCGAACGAGCGAAATGTACTTAAAGAAAAAGAGTCAGTCATCAATTATCTAAATATACCGTGATATGTAAAGGTATATGTATAATATATTTATTGTGTATGTAAGGGTTCGTACGTTGAGGAAACATTAAGTTGTAGGTTAATTACTCAAGTACACTACACATGTATAAAGATTACGAAGTTATTATAATTTGTACAGATGTATATTGATAAGCTATAATAGCTTAAACGTTTTTAATTAATGATTTCTGTAAATAATTAAACTTTTATAATAGTAATAGTAAACTCGTCTGTATATCTTGGATAATAAATAAAGTAGTTGAGTTATATGAACATAAGAAAACTTGATGCATATTGTAATCAATTTTTTGCTGCGACATGTATAGATCTTGGCTTGGCCTTCGTGGATAAGAATAAAGATATTCAACGATGAGAATTCACGTTTATTATTTGCAGCAAGCGCATTCCTATACCCTGTCCTGTTAACTGTTTACAATTAAATTCCGAACAGGTATCTGCAAGAGTAAATAAAAATAGATCCACTTAACCTACAAAAATTAAATCAAATGCCTGCGATAGTTTTCCTCATATGGTTAACACTATTACGATATTATAATACCTACGCATACTTAATTGTATTTATAGGAAATTGATCGCAACGTACAAGTTCAAGATAATATTCTACTCCGCGAAACAAGTAGGATGGAATCTCGTATTTATGGCGCCGCTGTCAGTTAATCGCGATCCGTGTGTAGAGGCTGACTGCTGTCTCGCGAACCGGCGGTCGAGCGTTGACCTTAGCCATGCTACCTCACAAGTTTCTAGCCCTAACCACCCTGGTGGCCTGCTGGCATCATGTCACCGCACTCAACATCCTTGTCCTAGCGTCATTACCTTTAAAAAGCCACTATATGGCCTTCGGACCCTTGTTCCGAGAACTAGCCAACCGAGGACACATGGTGACCGTCATCAACAACTACCCCGACGTAGTGCCATTGGCGAATCTGACCTTCATCAACCTGTCTAGTCACATGCCCTTCAAGAACGGAACCTCCGCGATGGAATACTACGAACACATAAATCCAAACGTCTTGCGAATTATTAACGTTTACCGACACGTCGCGTTAGGCCCTCAGAGCGCGAAGGTCGACTGCGAGAATTACTTCAAGAACAAGGATGTGATAGATCACTTAGCGAAGGGCATAAAATACGACGTGATATTCGTGGAACAGTTCATGAGTGATTGCGGGCTGGCGTACGCGGCTACCATGTACGATGCGCCCATCATTGGGATAACATCCCACGTGTTGCTGCCATGGACTTACCCCAGGATGGGTATTCCTTTCGATTTTGCAGCCGACGCGTTCTACTTCTCCAGCGATGGAGCCAATCCGTCGTTGTACCACAAAGTGGAGGCCAAGCTGATGGATTGGTACTTAACTTTTTATGGCAAGTGGATCGTCCACAGGAGTATAGCTAACGTTTTCAAGGAATTCTTGCCCAGTGCCAAATTAGATATAGACAAGATAACCAAAGAAAGAATGAAAATGGTATTCGCTTACCAACATTTCTCAGTTACTGGTACTCGGCTTTTGTCGCCGCAAATTTTGGAAATTGGTGGACTGCATATCCGGGAACCTAAACCCTTATCCGAGGTATGCATACATGGATAATTTTTGTAGTACTAATATAGTTTAAATAAGTAGTTCGGTACGGTATCACGGATGAGGAAAAAATATAAAGATTCCGCCAGGTTCATCAATTTAGTATACAATTCATTATATTCATTATAGGTATCAACCCTAATGAACCTTTCATTAGGGTTGATACCTATAACACAAATGGATTAAAACCTGTTAAGATTCTGGTCGGATCTTTTCAGTTAACACAATGACAAGAACTCTTTACATGAGAAAAGTTTTTTAATTTGAAGTACCTAAATCGGAAGCATAAATAACAACATATTTCTTGATTCGTAAATGTTTTGCAACATATTGCTTGCTTGCTTTAACAGTTGTAAGTGTACAAGTTCAAAGTAAGAAGGTAAGGCATATTTAAATCCGATTAATATTCGACTATAATTTATGCTTAGCTACCTATTTAAACCCATATGAGAATCGAGCTATGCTCAGACCAATATAACAAATATCTATATAAATCTTTTAAATAAGTCGTATAAAATGGCGTTTTTTAAACAGCCTATAATAATATATTCGCATATTTTGAGATAGAAGATGTAAAAATAAAATAAAATATCAAGTTTTGCGACATCTCAGTATAAGCGACTTGTATTCTTCAAGGACGCATTTCCGATCCGAGTTTTATTCTTCGAAGTACAAATAAGATAAAAGATGTCAACATAAAACCAGTTTCAAATGTCCATATCTCGTCTCGTTGAACTAAAGTCAAGTTTTTGTCTTCTTCACTCGTAATTAGCATTTCACCACCGGATTCCTTAGTTTTGCGATGTCTTATTGAATAAATGTGTATTAAACGTTTTATGGGCCTAGGTGGCCTTGAGACATCTCTCGGACGTTCTTAAATCGTGTAGATATATTTGAAGCTTATTCTTCAAAAAAAAAAATCTTCAGAAATATCAAAGCAAAATGAATGTATAGGTAAGCAAAATTGTTTCTACCAGGATTTTAAAGTACCTAATGTTGACACAACGATTCTTATACCAGCAATCATACTTGTCTAATAATGCATTCAAATTTATTTTAAGTGGTCTGTTTTCTCATGACCAGGAATCTTTAGCTTAGATACTAATGCAAATTCAAAAAAACATTCCAAAATATATTGTTGTTATGCTGCTATAGTATGACTTCCGCGATCGTGTAGTAAAAAAATTTGCTTAACGGTAACTTGACGTAACATTTGAAAAACAATATTATACCGGTAGTTCAAGCCGATCCATCGACCTTGTTCGATGTTTTGCTTGTTGTCTGTTCGGTAAAAGTTCGCTTATGACTGAGATCATCATCTGATCATCTCTGAGTGTATCTATCTATCTATATTATATTATTAAAGTGTCGTCTTGTAAAAATATGTGTGTGAAACTTTAAGTAATCATCAAATATCTAACAGTGTTATAATAATATCAGACGTTCAATGATTTTCTCCACTAAGTGATAATAAACGCTAGTTAAGACGTTAAAGACAGGATAATTGTAATATCTCAAGTTACTTTACTTACGCTCCGCTTAATCAGTATTATTCAGTTCCACAGTATATACCTATGAGAAATTTACTAGGAAAAATAACTATGAATTTCTTAATCATGATTTTTATGTGATGAATTTTGTGTCAATACATGTACTCCGACATGCAAAACGGAAAAAAATATTTTTGTTAAGTACCTATAAATATAATGCTCCTCGATTGTGATAAATCAGTACATTATGTAGATACATGAATTCGTAACTGCCATACAAATTAGAAGTTTAACTGACGTTCTTACGATAAAGTAATTGTACAATTCCAGCAACTAGAACGATTCTTGGCGACGGCTGAGCATGGCGCTATCTACGTTAGCTTCGGATCAAATCTGAAGACCAGTTCCATGAGCAAGGAGAGATTACAGCAGTTCATTGATGCTTTCAAGCAAATACCCCAGAAGGTTATATGGAAATGGGAGGACGGGCCTTTGCCCGGGCATAATGTTAACGTGTTCACTCAGGCCTGGTTGCCGCAAGTCGATGTGTTGTGTAAGTATCTTTTTTTAATACCTATAGGATAAGAGTCAAAGCTTGCGTGACCAGTTTAGAAGTGAAACTTTTTTTTAAATCCTGATATCTCCAGGATCTACCATTAGGATTTTACCATTAGGTACATATGATGTGGGATTTCGAAAAAACATTGGGAGATTGGGTATAGATGCCTGATAATATATACAAAGGTTTGAAGTCCAAGCTTCGCAACGTCTCTCCAAATAATTACATAAGTATATACCTATACTCTTTAGCAAATGTAAATTTGGGTGTGACAGGTCTGAAAGAACATCTACATACATTCGCACTACACGCGCTAGGTTGTGAATCTCCCTGCTCCAAGTTCGTAGAGACAGAAGTCCATCATCCCACCACCACCCGCCAAAGAACGAATTTCCTTCCTCATCAACTTGATCTATAGCGGTCCTCAACAGCCAGATTCCCACGTTCCTTCCGCGCACATGTCAGATGGGGGGTGAATATGAGATAGGGTTATTTAAAAGTAGCGTAGAAAGAGCTCTCCTTTAAAACCGGACAGGTATTGGGGACCCCTCTGGTGTTCCAAGTAATCATAGGCGGCAGTGCCTTCTTAACATCAGATAACCTGCATGCTTCTTCGTCAGTTTTATTCGATAAAATAGTTATCTCAGCCTTAAATAAATATTGATAGCGAAATGCAGTCTCTATGTCAAACACGATCATCAACTCGTATCTTGTAGTCATAACAATCAATAATTAAATATTATCTCCAAGTGTATTTTGGGATAATAATTGTAATATTACTTATTAAATCTATTTGCCGTTCAGTGTTTGGAAAAATAATAGCTATTGATATATTTTATCATTGTAATACTTAAAGATACAATTTCCGTCAAAATCCACCCTTCTTTCGAGAAAAAGTTTGCCTACACACCAATTAATAGAGTACATTTAGTCTTATTTGGGCACGAAATATCTAATATGTTTGAATCTAGGTTTTTATTGCCAGTGAGGTCGAATTTTTTGAATCGGTATTGTAATAATGACCTTGTGCGTACGTTTTCCTCTTTATGCCAACAGGTTTGAGTTACCGGCTCGTCTTGTTGCGATAGTCCAGACGAACTGAATTTAATAATTCATACATTGACCTTAAATATTTTAATTTAAAGATGTCGTGTTAATGCCAATTTGGTATAATCAAATGCTTTGGTAGATTTTTTTATATTTAGGCAGATATTATTTGGTTTCGGTGATGTAAGTGCTTAAATTTTACAGGCTTTTTAATACTGGCTTTCATCTGTGACATTGTGTTCTTGTATGACATGAATACTTTCTTGTTAACTTCCTTTTAAAGTTTTATCATCGACAAATTACGGGTTATTAAATTTTCCTCTTAAAAGTAACACCGCTTTTGTGAGTCTAAGTTCTTCTTAAGAGAAAACTAAAAAATAAACATTTTTTTACAGGTCACCCGAAAGTGCTAGCATTTATTTCACATGGAGGGATGTTAAGTTTATCCGAGACAGCGTACTGTGGAAAGCCACTCGTAACAATACCCTTCTTTGGAGACCAGTTTTCTAATGGCGCAGCCGCCAATAAATTGGGTTTCGGCAAAACGATATTCTTCAATAACGTCAACACTGAAAATTTAGTCGCTACTATTAAGGAATTGACTTCTCAGAAGTAAGTACACACACACACAGTCATACTATTTCTACCTACATTTAAATGAAGGATAATTATACTTTATGTATCATCCTTATGGATTAATCTGACTTATGAGGTACAAGTTACTGATTTATTTCGAGCATTTTTCTCAAAATTAACTTCAATATTACTTACATTAAAATCATGTCTAGCTTTAAATACGGGATTCTCAAAGAAAGTTTGGTGTAAAGCATTATATTAATATGCGGAAGTGATTGTATCATAATATTGTATTCTACATAATATTTTTTTCAGGATGCAAGATGCTGCAAAGAAAGTAAAATCTTTATGGCACGATCGGCCTCAACCAGTTATAGAGAGCGCCATCTTTTGGACGGAATATGTAGCGCGCCACAAAGACTCACCTTTACACCGTCCGTCTTTGGACGTTTCGTGGTTTGAGAACTTACAACTAGATGTCACTGTAGTCATTATAGCATTATTCATTACTTTACTCATTATACTTTATGTTCTATTGCGATTAATATTAAGAATAATTATATACTATATATTTAAAACAACTCCTAAAAAAGAGAAGCAAAAGAAAAAGAGTCATTAATAGGTTTTTCTTGACACCATCATTTTATTTAGCTCCACTTGTATTAAAACAATTTGCTAATGGACTGTATCTATTTCTCTTGAAGAAGGTAATAGTATTTCTCAAATGCGACAGATCCCCTGTGGTGACATTTCATAGTATCTGATGGACATTGAGTTAGTTCTATTATGGATAATGTGTTGGGATGGAACGAAAATTCTGTGGCCAGCATAATTTAAAATTATAACAGACATTTAGAACAATGGTTATGCAGTGAATGTCGCAAAATTAATAAACAAGTTTTTTTTTCTTGTTTCCTATATACCATCGACCGATTGTAACTTTTTGACATTGTTGCCGTTCTGAAGATCAGTAAAGAGTTTTGTTGAGCACACTTCTCACACTCTCTTGTATTTTTACTTTGCCAAATTGCCTTAAGAGTCTAATTGTAAGAGGTAATTGGGGCTTTGTTGTCCTTATTTTACAAAAAATACTCTAAAACGGCGTCCGAACTAGCACGTACATTTAATTCACGGTCTAACTGAATTACACGAAGGCAAATGTTTTTATATTCTTATTTCAAAGCATTGTTATATTGAATCAAATTAAAGAGCTAATACTATTATGATAGGGCCGAGAATCTGAATCTACTATACTATACTATACTATAGCAGCCATACTAGATGTAAGTCTGGGTCGATTATACCTGAGATATCAATAAAATCTGTCTCAAACATTATTTTAAACGTGTAATTTTATTTTTTGTACATAATATGTGTTTTTCGAAATTAATTTTTAAGGCCTTCCTTTATGAATAAAATACAATGTTGTTAAATTTATTATCCTATGATCTATATTAGATTTTCACCTAAATTTTAACTCAAAAAATGTGCCATTGTTAATTTTTTAACATCAAAAAATATTCTATATCCAAAATAAGAAATAATGACTGAAGAAGAATAAGGAAGTTGAGAGATAATAATAACTTAAATCTTAATCTCTAAAGCCTGAGTGTAAGAGAGGTTTGGATAACTACAAGTATTTTAGACTCCATCCTGGTATCCCTGACCTTAGCTAATAAAAAGTTATGAATCATCGTTAGCAGTGACGCGGGAAGGACGTCTGGGGCCGCACACGCAACACAAACCTTTGTCGTGCTCCGATAATATATGGATATAATAATTAATCCATATTAGTCCATTCTGATACTGATAGAGGAATACTAATATGTGAATACCAGTATACTATAGGTATATACTAATATTAATGATTGAATAAATGTGAGAGTAACTCTGTCTGTCTGTTAGCTTTTATGGTATGGAGATAGTTTGGAACACAGGGAGGATAGAGTAGTTTTTATTCCGAAAAGTATCCCTTAAGACGTGAAAACTGGCGTGGATGTTCTATGCGGAATTACTGATAAGTTATAGTTTGTTGCATTTAATTTTTTAGTGTCACAAGGAATAAGTACCTACTGTTTCTTTGAAGTAAGGAATACGTGAATAACATTTGAAATGTTTTTGTATTTGACAGAAGACATACGAAATTACGAGGCAATGCGATCTTTTCTTAGATTCTTTCTTTATTGGCATGACTTCTTAAGTGTCGTAACTACTCATGTGACGTATTAGGAACGCAGGATAGTGCCGGGTCGACGTCCAGGGTCGTCAAACGACCTTCCGCGCCACCGTCATGCAGGACTGGTCATTACTGACGCATCCACTAACGATGATATACGTACAAGCACGTAAGCGTTCACTATCTAGTTGGTGCACACTTTGTCCGTTTTGTCCGCTTATAATTTTTTTTTTCAGTCTGCTAGCATCTATCAATCTCTATAACATCTTACATTACCTACTAGTAACTACTTATATATTGATATAATTTATAAGTACTTGCTTATAAGTATATTGATATAATATATAAGAACTTACTACTAGGTAATTTTGTTAACCCCTCCAGCTAAGCTCAAAGGCTTGTGATAGGAGTGGGTTCACGTCAACAGTTCAGTAGAAGATTTGTTCGAACCCACGATCTCTTGATAGTATTAAGTCCGAAACCTTACCCTTAGATTAGATAATAATGTCAATTTTGAATTGTATACTTGGCGTTTTTGTTCCCCGTGAAAAGGTACCTATATGATACAATATTAGTGTTATGTATAATGTATCAAATAAATTTGAAAACGTTTATTACCCTCCAATGAGACACGTACAAAGATGAATGTTTAAATTTTGTACTTGTGTTTAATTTTGCGTTAATTTATTGACCGCAAAATGCCGCAGATGTTAGATTTTACTATATTGATGCAAATCGATTTAATTGTAATTGGCAAAGTATTGAGAAGTATTTAAAAATCGCTATATTCGTAATATTTACTACGCTGTTCATAGCAAACTAAAGAAATATATGTTCTGTTATATGAAGGACACCGTTTTAATATCCATAATAATATATTGGATGAATAAGATTGAAATAAACTAATTTACTATTAACGTACGTTTAGGGGAATGAAATAGATAGACTGTTATAAAATACCTACCTAATCTTTACCGACATAATTTTTATAATTGTATGCTAATAATAATCAAACACGGGTCACTTGAGCTGTAGGAACACAAAGAATTATTGCAGCATGTATTACTATAGAACAGGGACACCCCCTTAGGTGAATAAAGATTGAACTTGACTTTAAGCGCTGACCTTAAGACATATTAAACACGAAATAGTATAAATGTATAGCCGGGCCTATAAAAAGGCCGGTTCGGTTATAAGATCTGTTTCGGGCAATTCTTAAGTCGTTGACAAAACTATTCATATGTCATACTTACATAAATTGTTTTTATTTTTATTTTTGTGTACTATAATGCCATACTCGTCCATGCCCAAATAAGAAATGTTTGTATAGAAAAAATACCTATTGGCTACTATTACTTAGGTTAGTATAGTAAACTGAGTAATGTCATGTCATAAGCTTATTAGAAACAGTATGCAACAAGTCATATGAATGATTCTTGTACAAAATGACAGAGCGAAGACCATGTGCCTTCGCCATTGGAAATAAAATCGTGATTGTGTACAAAACACCTATTTATGAAGTATTGGAGAACAAATTGGATATTTTTAACTTATTTAATCCATAAATAACCTACTTTCTGCGAACGTAAATAATAATTAATTACTTTAATTGTGTCATGATCAACGCGCACTGAGAAATCTTAGGTTATCGAAAATTAATGTGATGTCAATGTCGAGATTAAAATACATAATAAATATCTTCTGAAAAGACCGATATTATTTTGTTGCATAGAACATAGTTCGAATATTAGAAAAAATGCCTTATTTGAACAGGTGATGGGTGTGGGAGAGTGTTTAACACTTTCGAAAGATTCGTTGATAAATAATTCAATACAACAATGTGATTGAGTGTACTTAGACCTTACCCGTATTAGCTGGTATTGTATCGAATTTCGGAAATATACGTTTCTTTTGTATGCTTCCTGGTACTTATGTATGTATTAAGGGGAAGTATGCCGTGTCCCTAGTTATTCGGCGAATCAGATCTGAAATGCAAATCGACCTCAACCCGTTGGCATTGACTTGCATTAACAATATTATTTGTCGCAGAGGTCGGCCGATTAGACCGAATTCGGCGATTACATTTTGAGGCCGTTAAAATGATTGACGCAGAAATATATTTGGCAATGAATTTGCATCCGTTTTTCCTGAGTATGCTGATGATGTTGTGTCCTGTATATGCTTTGGAATTGTATGAGAAAATTATTGCATGACAATGAATACTATGAGGCGGGTATAACCGCGCCTTGTATCTCATCAGGTTAAGCTGTTGTCTCGGATCTTGGAACTTGGATTTTTTCAAAATTTATGCGCATTTCATATTGCAGAGGGCGTATTAATCAGTTCATTGTTGTTGATAGATTTATTCTATAGCCTCGATGATTTTTTTATTCCATTTAATCAGAAAATTGTATTCAATCATCAAAACCAGAACGTAGTAACAAACCGAACCGAACAAATGCATAATTATGATATTATAGAGGGATATGTGCAGTTGTATTCGTTTGTACATTTCAACATTAGTAAGCCGGTAAATGTTACGACGTTTGGCTCGACTGATTTTCGAAACGATAACCTTTTCTATCGAGTTTATTTGTTTGCGTAAATTTTCATACCCGGAAGGTATAAGACTTATTGTGTTGGGGAATACTCATATTATTATAATAATAAAATGTCGAGAATAAATAAGTGGAATTTAATTAGAATGAGAAAATGATAGAATGTGCTTAGTGTACCTGTATCTTGGTATTTGCACATAATATACTTCCCGCTTTAGAAGCTGTGGACACATTTAGAAGTTACACAACTGTGTCGATTTTATGATTTGTTTGTCAGAAAAAGTTTATGTAGTTATAAAGTATTATGGCTATTCATCGGAAGCAAGTATTGTGTATTTGACAAAAACTTACTTTTTCAAACGAAACAATATTAATTCGTTACAGTGATCCTGATTGAAAAATAGCCCGTAAACGGATTAAGGCCCAGTAATTTGTTATTGTTATGTATAGAACTGATCTTAACAGCACCCTTTTCCTCGCATGTTCCTCTCAATTCGCCTGACCTCACAAGTTCATTGTCTGACGCTCAGCTGACGAGCTAAACCGGCGTTAACCTTACGTTTCCGAGATCTTCCGGGTTCCGCTTAGGGTTACTTTAGTGCTGTCGTGATCCACGTGGAGATGTATTTGGTTTAAGAAATAAATAGCGGTTTAAGAAATAAATCTTTCTCAGTCGCATCCGTTCGACTATGGAACTCACTGCCAATTAGGATTCGAAGCGCTCAATCTCTTGAATC
>DWGW01001652.1:0-10932 GCA_018247775.1 Udranomia orcinus
AGAACAACAGGATATATAATATTTAAAACATTTATTAATGGGGTAGGTACTTTGTTTTATTCACGCGGCCAAATACCATACTAAATAGATAAAGAAAAGTTGTAGATAAGATGCAATATACTAATATATCACATTCTTACCTATGCTATATGAAAATCTTGTAAACGTTGGAAAACCTGCAACATCTCACGGCCCTCAGCGGTCATCCCTAATGAAAATATCGGACCCACATCAAATTCTCAACACACGACCCTAATTCGGACAAGAAAAATTACTCTTTTAAAGAGCCATTACTCGCGACCCACATTACAAGGGTTTGTTTACGGTGAAGACGTCTCGTGTGAGCCACCCTTTCGGGACACAGTTTCAGTCCACGCGCGACCTCCGTGCAGTATGGACGGCTCCGTCGCCCACTAGCTGTGTTTTACGCGGGAATCCACCAACAAAATAAACAAAAACTATTTCGAGACTCAAGCGTAAAAATCTAAGAATCTGCAACGGATTCGTAAAATTTCCTATATTTTTGCGGTTTTACAATATAATCTTCTACGACTGTTCGTGTCAACAGTTTGTATTTGTCGCTCTTCTTGTTACACTATTTTTCGGTCTATTCCCAATTACGGATCGGCTTAAGCACACACTTTAATTAATCTCCTGTGATGGAAACCACTGGAAGGTTTTACGGAGTTTGGCGAGAAAATTTGTCAAATATCGAATTCGAGGGCCGGTAAGTCGATTTTCTAATTAAGTTTTTCGTTAAAGAAGGATTTTGGTAGCAATATTGAATTGTTATTATATTTTTGTCTATGTAGCGTTGAAAATATTATAATAGTTGTGTATATAAGTGATATACTCGTAAAATGCGATAATTTTCCAATTGTTATTAATGTTATAAAATTAAGTTTGATTATTAAATTAAATAAAAAAAAATAACATACTTTTAGATTTGCACACATAATGTATAGCTATTACAATATAGTGTTATTAATCCTTAACAATTTATACATAATATAGCGACCGCTCTCCGTCGTTAAGTCTCACATCTTAATATAGCAATATATTTGGTAATCTTGTCAGTCATAACTTCCGTTTGTCCTCGATTGTATATTCGATTATCCATATAAACGATAAAGGTAACGTGCACGTGTCACGCAAATTTGGTAGCTCTAACGTTTCTCTGTTATCAAATTAACGCGTTAACGAGGTAACGACTCTTGAGACTACGGGCACAGGAGTGAGTAATGAAAGCGCTGTAAAAATTGTAAAGGTTCAACCAAATGACGCCACGAGAAAACACTGGCGTTTTATCACGAAAGAAAGTAGACGCATAAATAGTTTCCAATTTCAGGTCTCGTGGAGACTTGAAGACTTATCAAATTAAAATATTTACGTCGCAAAACTTGTTTCAACTTGAAGAGTTTTCTTCTTTGGGGACTTTAGATAAATAAAACTTTCAATTATTCTCGTAAACTTTTCAGTCGATCGCTTCTGAATTTGAATTTATCATTACGCCGTGAATAAATTTTGAAAAATTCATCTCTATAATTCCTTTGAGAGTAACATCGCAATATGGTTCATAATTTATGATGATTACTTTGTTATTTATATCTCTTACAATCTGTAGGGATGTAAACAATTTTTTCTCCTACCTACCGACGACGTTACAAGTGTTTTTTAATTTATCGCTTATACTCATAAACCTAATTTATGTATAGTAATCCAAGCAATCAAAACAGTGATTTAATCGAATTGAAGTACAGAATGTTACTTTTATGTTACCAGGCCAATTTTATTTCAATATCACAAAGATATTCAATACCTATTCTGTGTAAAATAGATATGTGAGATAAAAATACTTTTCACGAAAGTTTCTAGATATTCCGACGTGTCCGTCGGTCTAATTGGATTCTGTTTGTTTAGAACAACTTTTTACGTCTGTTTTCAGTAGCACTTGGGAATATATTAATATAAAAAATGGCTATTGTGTTATCTTATGATTATTATTTCTCAAAGGAAATAGTCCGCTTTTTTGTATAACGGTCTTTTATTAAGTATGTCTTCATCCATATTTAACACTATAGACGATATGTATGTAACATGTATCTTTTCAAGCATACACCGCTGAACTTGGTATGGAGATAGGGACTGGGCATAGAATATTGGCTATCGCGTAGTTTCATTCCCAAAGATCGTCCCTTGATAGGTGGAGGTCAATGTTCTTTAAATGAGGAATTACCTAAGAATTTGTGCCCTATTTTCTTTATATCACGAGGAGAACCGCATGCAAAAGCTAGTGAAAAATATAAATGTAAGTATTCGACTTCATACGGTACAGTGGTCGCTGCGCGGATGACCGCACACGGTTCCCGCGTAAACCCCTGGATTCGAAGGCCGGCCAGTCGGAAATCTAAATGAGTTAGATGTCTTTCTTGGTTTGAACATTTACATATATATTGGTCTTTGTGTGTATCAAAGGGAACCAGTATACTGCACACTTTAGTAAGCATTTCCTTGATGTTCCCTGTTACTGCTCTATATATGCATAACTGATCTCGTTCAGCTGGTAATGGAGCAAGCAGGTCAAGTAAATTATATTTCAGTGAACTAATCGATTGGAAGTAAACTCATTTTATATTTAAAGATACTCGACATCAAGGAGTAAATATGTGTTAAATATTTATTATGGCTGAAATATTTGTTACAGCTTTACTATAACTCTTACGAATAACCAATCTCAAGCCATATCCAGTAGCACAAACAATGATATCTGTAGCTGGAACTGCCTCAGGCGAGCGTCAAAGGTAACATCGCAGTAGAACATGTAATGATTTACCTTGTTCCTTCCAAAATTATATACCAATCTTATCGGATTTCATATAGGTTTTGAAAACACAGATCCGTCTGTGTATCCGTCTGTGTCGAATAGGAAAAAAATATAGTAGTCCGCTACTAATTATATTTTTTTCCTATTCACGTTCAAGCGGTATCTTGTGAATAGTGGTAGTGAAAAAGCTTAAAGCTGCGGTATAAACAAAACTTTTATTTTCTAGCCACGGTACATAAATGTTTATTTAAAATACATTACGCGGTTGCGACAATTAACGATGTTAATACGTTTTCATACAATTATTTAATTATTTGCTCGGACCTACTCATTAAAGTTTGTCAAGAGATATTTTATTATTAGAGTACTAAAGAATTTAATTACCTAGCATTAAAATTGCATGATGATAATCGGTATACATGTGTATTGAAATGCTCAGGAAGTAAAAGAATTTTTATTAACCAAAAAAAAATCGAAAAAACGGTTTTAAAAATATCGAATTGATAACAAACTCCACAAATGAGACTTCCATCCGTCCGTCAGATGAATTGCATGTTGGAAAAACTCATTGAACTCACTCTGCGAAACCCATAAAACACCCGGCTCGTCCATTAGCTCGACGGACTTTACGATCCA
Source organism: Udranomia orcinus (assembly GCA_018247775.1). Classification (NCBI taxonomy): domain Eukaryota; kingdom Metazoa; phylum Arthropoda; class Insecta; order Lepidoptera; family Hesperiidae; genus Udranomia; species Udranomia orcinus. Next base: position 3,461 of record DWGW01001652.1, read on the forward strand.
GCTCACAGCGGAAGGATGGACATTATTGTTTATCAAATTAAAGAAGCGAGCTTATAAATAACATAAAAGTAGCTTATACTTTTTTTAGTAGCAAGGGGTAGCAAACGAACATGACTCCATCTCGTAAGTGGTCACTGCCGCCCATATCTGTAATCAACCCAAGACAGGATCGAAATTCTCAGGTCGATCATAATACGTTTTTACCCCTGAGGTCTAAATTGGATCACCTCTCCTAGACAATAGTAGTTACCTACACCTACTAAATAAAAGAAGAGACACACTTTAATCGCAAATATGTTTATTTTCTCCGTCTATAACCTAAGATTGTATCGAAAAACAAGGTATTGTACGCTGGAAAACTCATCGAGCTCTACGCAACCCATAAACCACTCTCCTTGTCCATTAGGTCCATTACGTCACCGAACAAGTCATAAAACACTCTTCTTGACCATTAGGTCACCGAACTTTACGACACGAATCGTACATGAATTTAGTAGCAGATACGTTTTGCAATTATTGTTTGGAAATTTAAAAAGATATGTGCTTCCTTTGCGACGTCTAAATTTTAATAAAGATATAATTGTAGTGAGTAATAGGGAATTGCATATTGGAAAACTCATTGAGTTCACTCTGCGAAACTCATAAAACACTCGTCTCGTCCATTAGGTCACTGAGGTCACCGGATTTTACGACACAGTTCAAAATAAAAAAAATGGACAATATTGTTCACTGGCTGTGCCTGCGACTTTGACTGCAAGGAGACTTCGTCTGCAGGTCTATTCTAGAGGATAACCGAGTCAAACAGACAGACAGACAGACAGACAAAAATAAAAAAAAATATGTACCGTGCACATAATTGAAAATTTTTAAATTATTTTGTATTACAAAAAGACAACTGTATTTATATAGTGTATAGATTACATTGAAGTAGCGAGCTAACAAGTAACATACACTTGTAACACCTAATAAACAAAAGACAAGTCCCATCTGAATTCACTCGCATATGTTTTGCAGTTATCGGTTGCTTCCTTTGCTACGTCTAACTTTATATAAAGATGTATTCATTCGTGAACGAACATAGAGGTATTCAATTATTTGACGTATTATCAAGTGGGGAATTTATTGAATTACAACAATACCGAATAGGATTGTCGATATTTTATACATTAGGATAGCATTGTTAGGAATCCAACTGAAATTTATTACTTAAAACAACAACTTTCTAATTCGATCTACAGCAACAAACGTTTTACACATGGCAGTTGTAAAGCTTATTTTCGAGTACTTGTTCTCTTTGACCGTTTCTCATTACATCTACTGAATCACTTAATCGTTTACATACTCACAATATTTTCCATGACGTACTCACCTAAAACGAAGATTTTATCCTCGATGCTTTATACCATTAATATTTACGATGTCCCTATGAATAACGGAATTTTACGGTAAAATCACGATGTTTTATGACATTCAAGGTGACCTGGTAGTGTTAGTTTTATCAAAATTTGAGACAACAGAAATTATTTACTACTGCTCACTATGTAATTACATTCACTTTAATGCTCTTTTCTGCTTTTCCCTATATTATGAATAGTTTATCCGTCGTCTACCCCCAAACGTAAGTTTAATTTAGCGCTAGACTCTTGTGGCCGACCGACAAAGGGATGCAGAGGGGTAAAGGCTTTATTAACTGGTTAGTCGACGCCAGCTAAATTATAGTCCAGTCTTATATCACTCCGGAGAATAATCACATTAATAGAAAATTTAATGCTTAGTCAGTTGTGGGTTTTGTTTGCTGAGTAATAGTATAGAGAGAATTTGAATCAGCTGATCTTACTCTTTTATACCTTTATAGCGACGAATGTGTTTGATTGTTTCTTTGTGTGTTATGCTTTAACGTCTTACTACTCTACATATCACTGGAAATTTATTTTACTAATTTCTTATATGTCAGTTGTAAGTCATAATAATGCGTAATCATATGATATACGACACGATGTTTGTTACTCTTTCAAACGATAATTACTGAACGAATTTAGATGAAACTTTACACTTATAAAGCTCATAAATAAGAATAGCACGTAGGCTATTTTAGGCGTAGACTAATTTATGTTGATATTATTTATACTGGTTAAAATATAACGATAAGTAAACATTGTTCTGCCGAGGTTTTTTTCGTTTTTAATAATTAACGCGAAAAAAGCCGAGGACAAATGCTAGTAATTTATAAGTATACCAATACATATTAACGTCTACACACGTCTAGTGATGCACTAATTCAGGTACCCTCACGATATTATCATTCAACAAACAAACATCAGATGAGTTGTAAAAAACATGAAATGAATACCAACACAACTATCCAGAGAGTACCTACTTGTTCCGTTTATAATTTTATTGGTGAACAGATAAAATATTGTTTCCGAACCGAACAATGGCAATGTAAATACGCGAACAATATGACGGCAGATCCAGTTTGTTTCCGATTGATGTTAATTAAAAAGTTTCGTCGTCGGCAGAACGGTAATATCGTATGCGAGATGCGTTTGTTTTTTTATTTATCGGGCTTTTTCAGCTACTTGTTATGTTTTCTTTTTTAATTTCACTACTATTTTTGAACGATTCGAATTTCTCTAGATTCTATGGTTTTATAATAGTGTTGTTTTATGAACGTCATACTATAATCTAAGCTTTAATAATGTCTCTTGTGATAACGACTCGATTACAAGAATTTGTCAAAGTAGTGGCAGTTGAGCTCGTGAATGTCGTAAAGACAAACATTTTTATGCTCGCTGCGATAACGTAACGTATCGTGTATAGTGTCGTATGCATTTTGAGGCTGTTATTTATAAGAGATGAGATTTGACCAAAATCATTTAGTTTAAATTCGCAGTGTCTTGTATACAAAATATAGGTGTAACAATAATATTGCATTTATATTATATAATATATGTGGTAAATAAGTCAGTAATCAAAAGTTATCCTCTTTTGCCGTTTGTTTTAAACCTTTTTCTTTGCGAGATAGATATTACTTAACAAGTCAATATCCTTTAGTCTACAAAGTTACATAAAACCTTATTTTTTTTCTTACCACTACTTCTAATAAACAAAAATTAATTTACTTTTTAAACATTTCTAGGGTAGACCCTATAGGTAGCAAGACGCTGCAAGAAGCTAGATACTTTCAAACAGCTACATACGTATAAACGTGTGTGTCAATTCGAGTTACAATAACATTTTCCTGTTACCGACGAAGCTCAGTCACGAGATGTGAAACTGGCAAGCGAGTTTAGCTCGTTTGCACATCAAAGCGACACTTTGATATGCGCCTTGTGTTGTTCTCCGAATTACTTCAACTTGCCGCCTTTACGCATATGTGTTGGTTAAAATCTCGGTATATGAAACAAGGTTTGTCCATTAGAAGAACTATCTGCTAAATTGATTTGCGTGAGTATATAAGGATATTCGATTGTGATGCGAACTAGTAGTTTTGCTTGTGGTTATTTTTCACTCTATGTGTTATTCTATGCTTTTATTTCCAGTGGAGTCGGTTCTACGGAATATTGTATTAGTACTATTTTCATTTAAATAGAATAATTTTAGAACAGGATAGAATAGATTTTTTCTGGAATGTTTAAACTTAAGTGCGTATTAAAATCAGACGTAAAACAGAAAAAAACAGTATTATACTGTTTATGATGTTGCAAGATTGATTTATTAATTGCCTTTAAAAGCTTTAATTAAAAAGACACAAACTGGTTGTCTTTTAGTTATTATTGTTCTTTTATATTAATTTTAATAAATTTACAAAGTGATTATAACCAATATCCTTTTTCAAATATATATAAAGTTTCTGGATTTCATGATCTTGCTAAGATTTCATCTAAAATGTACGAAAAAGAATACTTTGTGGCGCGTGTGGTGTTGTAATTCAATTTTATGTGCAGAGAATGTACTGGATATTGCTGTCTGGAAAGTTTCTTTGGAGTGCGAAAATAAATAAATTATAACACTTAAGATATAAAGTTATGAAACTCTGTTTATATTTCTATAAAGAAAATTGTTTTAACATTTTATGAGCGTAGATTGTAGACAAGTTCATATATTTTAATCAATAATTTGTGGTTAGCGTTAGCGGAACATATAGGATACATAAATAGAACAAGTGACATGAAAGAGCCGTATCTGAAAGTAATTCTAAATAATAAGAAAACGAATAAATAAATTAATACATTTGTATGAAAAATATATTTTAAGCATTTATAAGTAATGTAAGTTTTTGGTAACGTAAAGTTATTGAAAGAGCCAACAAAAGCCAACCTTTGATAGGGCGTATTCAGGTATAGTAAGCTTTTCAGAATTCTAAATCACCAAAGACGTTACTATATATAGGTATATGATAGGTAGGTACATGGATGTATGAAGCGTTTGCTGATGCTAGGATAACTACGTATCTTGCTCATAAACTCAATTTCGTTTGAGGTTTCGCTTGTGTGTACAAAGCTACCTTATATTTTCTTCTTGTAACTCCTTGGTTCCTCTTTCAGGTCTAGTCAACATTCAACATATGTAAAGCAGGTCACCTTTTTAGGTAATAAAGGGCCTGTTATATGCTGAGATTTTTAAAAGGTTTTAACATGTCACTCCTTAATATCTATGCTCCATTATAATCAAGTGACTTACGCGATAAGTATTCTTTGACTTTTATTAAACGTTTTTAAACAAAAATATTTTGACCCACCGATTGGTACTCGAATCAACAAAATGGGAGGCCTGTACTGAGTTAAGCATCCTTATTACGCATTAACACGGTTATTTGATATTTAAATCAAATACCAAAGGTCACACGACGTGATCATTCACGCAAATCTCTCAATTTCAGGCGACATTCCACGCTCAATTACCAAATGGAAATCCGGTTGATTTCAAATTCAAGCGAGCATCACGCTTCACAGATCAATATTATGTCTCGTATCAAAAACATGGTTGTTATCCGAAGACTGGATGACAATGTGAAATAGAATTTATTGAAATTATTTGAAGATCGTTCTGTTAAAAAAAAATCCTTGTTATAGCAAAATCTGTGACTCACTTTAGGTGGAACTCTTGCTATAGTTACATTTGTATAACATTAAGGTAGCAAAGCAAACCATAGCAAGTGGTCACTACCACATTTATGACTATCTTCACAGAGGATCGAAGTTGTATTTTGTATCGATAACCGAAGTGCTTTACTGTTGAGGACTAAGCCGGAACTTGATAGGTGTCTCTCCCTTTCAATAGTTAAATACAAACAAGTACAATTTACAACGTACCGTATTAGACATATATACTAATTGCGTTGATACAAAACTCACAAATATCTCATAATCTATTACATATAAGAGATTATGAGATATTTGTAAACACAAGTTTTGTAAGAGATTTTACTTTTAATACCTCATTTGTGAGTATTGATTTCCAATTTGAATGTCTTACTTTTAACTGTAACGATTACGGCCATTTCCAGATATAACATATTCAGCGTTCATGGCCTCAAATTGGACGAACTTCACCCGCCCCTATGTCCCACAGAAGGTTAAAAGAGTCATAAACGTGGGTTACGGCGTCGACACATTGTTGCAAGGAGTTTGTAAGTTGCGAACCTTATCAATTTTAGAAGCACAGAAATTGGACCTTACCGGATGGCGATATGATCGGAAATAGGATGGAATATTTTCATTTATTTATTTATTTATCTCCATTACATCTATCATAACAGGTTTCCACCCAATGCGACAGAGTAGACATATCTTAAATTTAAAATAAATATTACAATATCTGACATGTACAAAACACATATAAAAAATCAAAATTAATCATTATATACTCGTATAACTTACTAAGTGTACTGATACTGAAATAAATCCGATTATAGGTACTACGAACTTATTGACTTTTAATATGAACCATTGTGTATGCTGACTAATACACTTCTAGTGCCGATTCCTCCAGCGCTATTAAAGTGGCCATTTAAGCAAATCTAGGTCACTTCGTCTCCGACTCGAGACGTGGGGCTTAAGTGGAAGAAAGCGGTCTGATGTTTTTGTCTTTCTCACGACGCTGTATGCTTTTGTAGGGGATAATATTTTTATGGAGAGCGTATGACAGTCTCGTGTCGTTCAATAATATACATAGGGGATAAAACTTTGTTATAGAGAATAAACACCGTAATCAGATGTTATGCGATCAGGCTTTACATTAAGATAGCAGACGAGCTCGACGACGATCGACGACAGTCCACCTGATCATGGGTGGTCACTGCCTCCCATTGGACATATAATAATCAACTGCAAACAGAACTGAAGAACTATCCTGTAAAATATTCATTTTATCACTTTTACTATATCACATAAACTATTATCACATTTCTATCACTCTTACTGCAAATAAGTGTGTGGTATATGATATGTTATGATGGACACAAACATTCAAGTCGCCTGTACACTACAAACTTACGTTCAGTTTCAAAATTTAAATAAATTATACGTTTTAACGTACTAGGTACTTTACAAGTGTACTTTTTTGTACTTGTTGTAAATAAACGTGCAGAAACCATATATTTTAAAAGTAAAATAATTTATGTACAACCGGTAAAAATAGATGTAATCCGATATTTTCATCTGAGTAGGCACCTATATTAACATTTAAAATTAAAATATAGAACAGGAATTTGTGGACACAATTTTTGGAGTACACCAACGCTCCAACGCTCAACATCACAGCCAAACCGCATAAAACCTTGTCCCAGGGGAGCAAAACATCGTTAAACCTATGCATAAATTTGATGGCCCTAGTGTAGCCACCCGTCCTGACTCCGCCGGGACAGTCCCGCTCGATTACATCGTCCCGCTCCCGACGGCTAATCAATCTTGTCTCTTTTCAGAACATGTGACAATCGCATAAGAGATATTCATGGTTAAATCACTTGCAAAGATGTGTATCCAATTTTTTTTAAATTTTATTCGACGCAACAGTCTTCCTGGCGAAAATACGAAACATTTCCCGATAGTCTCCAATGGTGTGATGATTGTCCCGATTTTTCCATTCAAAAAGTGGTCCCCGCGTAAGTGGAGAGCTGTGTATGTATTCGCCACGCCTATTCCTGTTTTATAGCTGTAACGTGGTCTTATTTAAAGGTAAATATTTTTGTAGAGCAAAAAAATTGCCGAAGGAATATGTAACGAAGGAAATGGAAATACAATGCTCTCTCCTATTCCTTTATGATTGTTTAGGTTTACTTGGAGTTTGTAGCTTTTGGTATTTACTATGTTATGTATACTTTACTTGACGCGAAAACCTTTTAAAGCTATCCGATACCGTGGGAGCATGTCGGGTTATGTTAGATCATTTTGTATATACACTACCGGTCAAAAGTTTGAGACCACTAATAAAAACTTTTGTTATCAGTAAATATTTTACAAATTATTGGT
>DWGW01001653.1:0-10932 GCA_018247775.1 Udranomia orcinus
GCTATACAGCACAAACCCAGACTCCGAGCTGCTATTGTCATTCAAATAGAAAAAACCCATTAACATCTGCCCTTCTTGGGACCGAACCCGAGACCTAACGCTCAGCAGTCGCGCTTACGACTGCTAGACGAACAAGGCAGTCTTCATAATATTGAGGTGATGGTAAGTGGTCACTGTCACTTATGGACATCTGCGATCAACCTAAGACAAAGTTCTTTCCTTAGTTGATCCCTGTGCACTATGTTGGAGCCTCGGTTAACTATTTCTGCTTTACCACACCTCTACTACTTCTGTACTTCAATGCTGAATAAAAATGTGTAAATAATATTCTTCAGTGAAACTCGTCAAAGCGATTTAACGTTTCTGTGATCGGTAAGAGTTATAAGGCCTCAAAATGACGTCGCGTGTGTGCCGCAAACCATACCTTTCAAGCGAAACAAAAAATACTCAACAGCGGGCGAAACAAAAAACTCAACACCGTATTATGACGAGACACATCCCTAACCTACTTTGTTGTGTATTATATGATAATTAACATCTATTATTACAACCCAGCCTGAATACAAGCGTTTAAGTTTATACATCGTCTAATTAAATTAGTTTAAAGATAAATGAGAAGAAGCGCTTCTACTAAGTCGGCTAAATATTAAAACTTAATAAGTCTTATTTTACATATTATTACCATTATTGACAATAACATTAAATTATTTCATTTGATGTTCTACAAACGAAGGATAGCAGCGATAGACGCTAGAAGATGCTAGAAACATATAAACTACTTCTAGACGATGGATAGTAGCGATACTACGTAAAATACTACAAAAATACTTCCCCTTTGCCAAATTTCGGATGTTTTGTTTTTAAACTATCTCTGATAGACGACCTTCAATGGAATTGTTGATAGGTTCGTGTGAGCTCGCTTTTCAATTGCAAATAGCAATTCCGGAGCTCCGCACCGCCTAACTAGCGTACCTCGCCTTTATCTATCGATTCTTCACCCTTTTTTCAAACAAACCTTTTACGTACAAACATGGACAATTTTGGGATATTTAATCTTGTAGGGTAGGAGTTTCTTAGTGGTAAAAACTGTTAGTAATAACTTGTGTATTATGCAGATACAAATACGAGTATACTGAATTGGAGCGTTCACGCACGCACAAACATAATTTAAAAAATAACCATGACTTCTTACATAATACAATCAATCAAATATTAAAGAACACTCTAACGGACGTCTCATCGCATCAGATATATTCTAGACCCTCTCCATGAGCGGAAACTGCATGAAAACCCCCAAATATTATAAGACATATAGGTATCTAGCCGTAGAAAACACGGCGGGGAATTCATTTTATTCTAAGCGTAAACTTCAAACGTAGAAACATTGAGAGTATTTCATCGCAATTTATTTACTGTCACATCAAATTTTGCATCTTCAGCAAACGTATACGCCGATGGGTTTAGCGCGACTGTGGATAGCGTTAGATTTAGAATGGAAAGTAGCAAAATAGGCAATTGAATAATATTATTTTTATGGCATCAAAACCGTGCTTACTATGCGAAGAAGGAAAAATCATCTCTAACATTCGGGTATTGTATTGCAAATTGTGAGTGAGATGCCCTTCCCTTCACTTATTTACATAAAAAGTTTTCGGAGTATTTTGTTCGTAAATGACTTTTATTTCGTTCGAGAGTCTTATAAAACGCCTAAAATATATTCGGCGTTGAAGATTTGTTCAAGCCGTTTTATGTAGAGTTCATTTCCCATTTATAGCTTAAACCCATTTGTAGAAACTTTGCCATTCTTCGACTTATAAATTAAGATTTTTATATCGTTTTTTACACGTTTAAACGTTAGATAAGCCACGTGGGTGCTGTATATTGATAGCACGTATTTTTGGGTGATGGTATAAAAATATTTTATGTATCTCACAACGCCCTTGTACGCGGCTTTCTCCTTGAGTGTCTTTCATCTTTGCAAGGGCTGTGACCTTCTCCAGTACACCACATTTATCTTAAATATGCGCCATCACACCATATTTTTGAGATTGCATTAAATGTAGAACCTAGTTTGGTGTATCTCTCCATGGTATTGTAAATTTAAATACTTAAAATTTATATCGACGATTATTTAATTTTAATTATGAAGCAGCAATGACCCAGTGTTTAGGATGGCTGGCTTGGACGAGAGTTCGCGGATTCGATCCTCACTCGGAGACAATAAACTAAGGACTCCTACTAACAGAAGCCGCCGAGCTTAAGTGAAGAGAGGTTATGAATGAAATAAATGAATAGTTGAAATTGAAATATAATTTATAACGATAACTTATAGGCGTACTCATTTAAATTGAAACTGAATTTTTGAAATGTTAGACGGTGGGCGTGTAGGGATTCTGAGAATTTAAAACCAATGCGTTATTCCGGCGAAATGTATGGACAGTATACGAAGTATTTTTGCAATACCACATTTCAAAAGCGTCTATATGCCGACGACCGGATGCTTTCGTAGTCCATAGAGGAATATGGAAAACAGTAGTGTTTCGTACATGTAATCGTGTTTTGGTTTTCACAGAGATATTTCTATCCTGTCAAATTTTTGGAGCTATTGTTTGAGTCAAAGCGCTGGTAGCGTTCGCATTCTCCGTCCGTCTTTAACGCAAGATTTGTCTATATATCCACCTCATATTTATATTTTGAAAAGTATATTAGAAATAAAAAATTTAACAGCAGTTCCCTGATCCATAAAACGTATTAATATCCACATTTTATACATGCACATAAAATTTCAATACTGTTCCAGGGGTCATCCAATAAATAAGGTTATTCGGCTAAGGGATAGCGTGAGTAAAACGCAATATCCAATAAGCGTCAAATATACGGTCGAAGAAATCAATCCCAAAAGAACGATGGTACGTTTAAATGTTTTCCATTATTTAGATGGTATTCTATTGAGGCACCCGTAGGAAAACGATTGAGCCGGGCAACGGCCAAGCGTTCTAGAAAACAGCGATATATCCAAGCCTGATTACCGACCGCTGAAACCGCTGAGTTGCTGTTGTACCTAATGTTGTTTCTCCTCGATATCTCCATTTGCTATCTATGTAATCGAGAACGTCTCTGTGTGTGTACACTTCAAATGTTTCTAAAAAGTAGAAGATAGTGAAGGGGGAAATAGGTATTCGTGGAAAAATTCATTAAGGTTACTTTCGGAGAGTCCTTTCTGAGTGTTTCATTCTGAACGTTTCTTGGAAGTGTTTGGAAAAATCGGAGTTGTTTTTAGTCTTTTTAAAATCTCTCACTCAGGTCACTTTTAAATTGTTGTTCCAAAACATTTACTATACAATATACAATGCTTTCTCATCATCAATTTTCTTCATAATTTTACTACACTATTATACTGGTTCATTTAAACTTTCCTATTCCATGTAGAGACTATAGTCTTCTAGTAAAATGAAAGTGACAAATTGATGATTAGAAAGCAGAAAATACATGTTGTGTTTTTAGCTGTCGACTGCGGAAGTCTAAGTCGGATAAATGACTAATGCTTTAAGTCTGAAGCAGCTGGACTGACGGATATAATATTGTTTCGATGTCGTGATATTTCGTTTTGCGATTGAGAAATGTAGCGCGTTCAGCGTTAAGCGATTCAACCTTTCTTTTTATCTATAGGTTCAGAAGCCAAATAATCTAAATGGGAAAATTGTAATTCGTGTTCAAATCATTTTGTATAGTCTTAGGAGGCACTTAAAAATTCTCAATGTATTTTATATAGTACATATTTCTTAAAGAAACTACATAGAATCGGAACGCGGTATAAATATTACGATTTTTTATAATAAATTAAGGGCTTCATTATATTATTTGTGTTGCTTCGTAGCACAGTAAAACCAATAATAATTAATCTAACATGGTGAAGTTAGAAAGTTTCAGTTGAACGTTTCAAATTTATCATATTTCTACAGTTGAGAATATTTATTTGTGGCGTTTAATTCTATTGCCCGGTGAATGCATGTTAATTGATAGGAAATAATCCAACGTAGCCAATCCGCTTTTGTTCAAATGGCGTAATTCAGCATTGAGTACGCAACAACAAGCAATTGTCCGCGGTTTTCATCGCGTAAATGAAAATTATAGTAACTTAAAGTCGCAGAACTCACATATTTGTACACTATTTTTAATCCTTTCGAAAAGAAAGTTTTGAAATTACTGAAACACATGTTTATTATTAATCAGACTCCTAAAAACTACAAGGGGCTTTAAAAATGTCAGAAATTGTATACAAACTTATCTTCTGAAAACATATTTAGTGGGTTTACGTTGTAAAAGAAACTTACTGGACAAATTAAACTTAGCATTACGTTTATGGTCAGCGATAATGGATTAGTCGGGACATGTGTTTTCATAAACAAACATAATACATAAATACAAATAATATAAGAGTGTACATAATAATTGCTAGGAAGAGAGAACTGAATTTTTTGCTGGGAGTAAGAACGTTGAAAAATCGTTATGAACGGAAGTGCAATGCTTTTAGTATATCGATCCGGGAGGATGAAAACTTCACTGTTGCATTGTGGTAAGGTTTGCGAATTTTTCTTTAGAAAATAGATAGTTTGTACATCTAGATACTAAGACCGATGTGTTTTAGAACTTGTGATATGGCACGTACACGTAATTATATGTAGATATCTTATTATTATTGCATTGAAATTATCTATCTATCATACGAAAAGCTTGTACATCAAGAACATTTATCTGTGTTCAACTCGTCTCCAGATTTTATTTAATAACCTTTCCGTTCGGTTTGCGAACCGGCAGTGTAGAACTAAGTAATTGATCACAAAGTAACAATGGTTAGTGCTTAATTCGATCGCAACTTTGCCAGCAGCATCCAATATCTGGGCAGACTAACGTATGTGAAATCTCCATCTTTATTACGTAGCAAATTGAGTTGTGCCGTTGAGATACCTTATTCGAGATAATTTTCTACTGTTTACGATAATAGGGTTTTATTACTTTGAAGTTTAATTTGAGATCTTCTATGTCTTATTATTATTACACACTATATATGTATAGTCACATTATGTGAGTATAATAATATTTCATATACAATTAAGTATTAGTGATTAATTTAGTTAATAATTAACATACACGTATGTGAGTCGCCTTCTATCATATCTTCATCCAATCCAAGGTTACCAAATAACCTTATTACTTTATTTTTGTCTCAGTTGTAATGCGGTTATCGGTTCGGCGGCTCTAAAGCGACTAATTCAAAATAATAAAAACGGCCGCGCGTGCGACGGGGTGCCAACAGGGAACGGCGGGACATTCAAGGTCGATTAAGGATAACATTATTGTTTTGCGCGTTCCACAGTTTTTTTCTCCGTATGGGAGCAGCAACAATGACAGTTTTTATCAACTGTGCTATTGCGATCGCACTATGGTATCTAAGTTATATATATGTCACGCAGTCAAAAGGTTATATTAAAAAATATCATATATCGCGTGCTAGCATCGTGTTTTATTAGATTTTTTTATTCATAAAAATTAAGTCTTATTTTATTATTCAGAAAGATCTAATTTAAATTTGTATTATGACCACCCGTTGTCTAATTGCATTGGCAGTGAAACGAATGTCTCTTGTTGACCGGGCACGCCGGTTCGTTAACATGCAAACACCTCAAACTTAATTAAGTTCTTATGAGTTCGGGCCTTTGAAGGTGCGTTCCCACTTCAAGGTGTAATCCCATTCGTTCAGTAATTACGCTGGAGGCGTTACCATTTCGACCACAAGAGATTCGTAGAATGTAAGCATATTTTCTTTGATGATACTAGCTAGGGTTGGTACGAGACGCGAACAAAATCTTTGTACATGTTTTAAAATGGCGGTTTTATTAGGACGGCCATTAGGACGGTTGGTCCTTTAATCTGTTGCAAATCTTAAATTTCTTTTAAAGAGATGTTTTTGTAAAAAAAACACCCCAGATAACCATGTTAGTTCTAAAAAAACAGTATTTCTAAAAAAAAAGTATTGTATTTAATTTTTTCTTAAATTTATAATTTCGGAAAAGGATCCACCTTTGTGGAAATAAAAGTAATGGTAAAATTAGTGAAGATATATTTCATCGTTAAGTGAAACGCTGAAAATAGAAAACGGATATTGATCTTCTAGTTTAAAGATGCATGTCTCTCCACTAAACAAAATTATTGTAATGCATGAAAGCGCATATTTGTTACAATACGCATATCCCTTTAGATAAATACTTGTATGTTACTAAAATATATTCCCCAATTGATTCTGTCGATTGGAACTTCAAATGACCATGGAAAATGCCGCCGTAAAGTATATAAATTCCTCAACGAGATAGTAGTAAAGTGGTTCAATTTCTACCTTTGCCAGAAAATATAATAAATCCAACAAAGAATAAAGGCCAGATTTTTTTGAGTACATATTTTTTTTATTTATTAAAATGGACCAGAGGTGAAATTCATCCTTTTAAGCCCACTTAATGTAAATTGATGCAAAGTAAACGTGAATGAAAAGGTCTGGTTAATTTTGAATACGGTTTTAAAAATATGGAATATCGAGTTAAAATAAATGTACATAAATAGCAGAAGGTACCTATATTCATGAACAAAAATATTTTCGGTTTCAATATTTTATTTATTTTGTAAACTTTTAAGCTTAACTTATTTAGGTAAGCCTTATTTATATTTATATAAATAAAAAGTCTCGCATATATATTGAAGTTATATATGGACTAAGAACAACAGCAATTGAGCGATCTGGTTTTTCAATTCAATATAAACATTGCTGTTGCGCCGTTCAAGGGTTCGGGATTATAATTTATTATAGTAAGCAAAAAAAATATTAATAGACACTTAGCTACATGTTACGAAGTTATTTAATATAATTATATCATCCCCTTTACAATGTGAAACGTTATGTATATCAGGCAAAAAGATAGAGATCGTTTTTACCCATATATGCATAATTTTATAAATATTTAATTGGTTATATATAAAAGTACAAATTGCCAGATTTGTTGATCAACCAGTGCATGAGTAAATTGACCGCGCGACAGTGCGGAAGTATACCAACGTATAATTCGTTCACTCTTCGCCTATAAATTTCAGAACATAACAGATCATCCGATTAATTGACGGATTAGTGCATGGATTAATCTGACTTTGTTAAAAACTAGTCTACACATATTAGTAGAGAGTTGTAATAAATATATGATTTAAAAATATCTATAAATTTTCTTTAACGGAGGGGCGTGCATTTTTATATTGTAGATATCTTCATATTCTTTATTTCGCGATTGAATGTACAATATTTGTATAGGTATCAGTAATGACGGAGTGGTTCCATAATTCCAAAATTAAAGAGATGGAGTCTTCTGAAAGAAACTTTTTTAATCAAGGCTAATGAAAAGTATACGTGAACGTGGGCGCTCGCTTTTTGCCGGCGTCGTACTTTCATCGGTACACGAAATGTAATGAATCCCTATAAAAATAATTTCCACAACCGTTGTCTTTCGATATTGCCTTTGCGATGTTGTCGTTTCTTTTCACCCAACTATCAAAATTAATATAAATTAAAAGAAACCTAAATCGGGTGTATTTGTTCTAGTAATTTGTAACGTATTTAATATCAGAAGACTCGTGTTGGACAAATACCACATGAATGAGCTAAAAAGTCACCGATTTCAATGTCGTTAAAATTAAGCTTTTTTTCATTAATGTTTCACTTGCTAATTCAAAGACAGCAAGTTTCAACTGAATTAAGCGACGTGCTAGTTGGAACATTGCTCTTACTTAGGAAGTGTGAAGTGGATATATGTACGTTAGGGTTGCGTTATCTAGTTCAATTTGTGGTCTGTGTCATCTGCGATGAACTAAGGAAAGAAGTCCTATTTGTTCTTAGTTATAATAAGAAAAGACTAAGGTTTGTATGCCAACTAAAATGGCATAGTGTTAAGAGTAGGTATGTGGCACCCAAAACTGCGTGTTTAAATAAAACGCCTTTGCGAATTTTATTTACGTGACCAGAATATTAAATAGTGTTTTTAGTGTAAGCTTAAAACCTGTATTTGGCAATAAATACACTAAGTTACTGTTATAATATTTTAGTTAAATATCGAAAGAATAATATGACGGGCATTTTCTCTAACAAAACCACATATAATGGTAATTTAAAAGGAGACAAGTATTTTTCGTGGAACTTAGGTACAATACATTACACCTTCTGTCTTTTATAACGGCACCGAAAATGCGGTCGAATGACTTTTCCAATCGTTTCGTGCAAATTGCAATGGCGTGAGCTAACGTTGTGATTTTGTTTTGCAGACGGGCGATTCTCTCCAACCCGGACGTCATCGGGCACACTTCGATAAAGGCGTTATTCGAAAACGATTTCTGGGGAACACCGCTCATCGACCCCGGCTCGCACGGCTCGTATAGGCCATTGTGCGTCGCTACATTTCGACTGAACTACGCCTTCAGCGGTTTCAAGCCGTGGAGTTATCATTTACTGAACGTTTTGTTTCACACCGTCGCGACTGCCCTCGTAGTAGTTACGGCACGACGGCTACTGCCAATCAATTGTAAGACAATTGGATCCTTAGTCGCAGGCTTGACGTTTGCCGCTCATCCTATACACACAGAAGCGGTCGCTGGAGTTGTCGGCCGAGCTGACCTAGTGGCGTGTAATTTTTTCCTCATCAGTTTTCTCCTCTACTCTGAGCATATTCGGCTACGGAGCGAAAGCCAAAGACGGCAATGCCGACATATCGTTAAGAGCAACATATTGTTGAGCCAATTACCGGCGAACGATCAAATTTTTCGTTTAAGCTGCCACGGACTGGTGCAACAAATAGTGTTAAACTTTCGTAGGCTACTCAAAGCGGGCAAAGCTGGACCGTTGAAAATTCTGAATGCTTGTGAAGTGGAATCCGGGACGGTGAAACCGAGTAAGTGTCAGTGCAACGGCAGTGCTAGTGAAGACGCCGGTGAACTTTTACAATGGATTACATTAGCGGGGACGCTTCTATTTGCCACCGCTGCTACTCTGTGCAAAGAGCCGGCCATTATGGTCGTGCCGCTTTGTATACTCTACGACTTTCTGAAGGACATTCGACAGGAGGAGCCTTACTCTAAGGTAAGATATTGCGTTCTGGACTATTATTCTCTTAGGAATAATATTTGGTGAGTAGGTATTTTTATTACATAAGAGAAGCATTGGCGTCGTAAAGTTATGAAAGATCGTATTCCAGAGTCTTCGAGATTGAAGGGTTTTTGCTTCGGGCTCGAAAGCGGCCGGATAAAATGGATATTGCTTTATATTCTATGTGAGACAGTGTAATATTTCGACTCCGTATAACTTTATAAAATAGTTACACGCATTGTTATGAACTGTAGTATTGTTGATCTATTCTATCTATTGATCGACCGCTGGGCACAAGAAAAATCTGTCTTGATCTAATCCACTAAACACTAAGTAGTAATCGAATTCCCCTAATCCAATTCGTATCCCTTGAACGTCTTGATTGTTTTGAAGTCGTGGTCAGAAAGTTTGATCAGATGACTAATCGCAGAGTTTTCCTACAGTGTGTTCCTGAAATGAAATAACTTTACTTGTATAATATTTTTCTTGCTGTTCAAATCATTGTAGTTTGGATTATAACAGTTTTATAAGTGAAAATGTGTTTAAACATTGAGAAAAACTTTGGTACATATATAATATTTCTATACACAAAATTTAATGATAGCTTCCAAACTACTTTTTGTTTCCGTATTTTCAAAATAGTTAATTATAGATAGAAACGAAACAGTATATTAAACAGATTACTCTGTAGCAGAACTATGATGATTATAAAGTGGAAATTATAGTTTTACCCGTTTAATACATGGAAAAATTGGTTTATTAGTTTATGTTACTTACGTTATTAGCAAAACCTCTGACTTGTAATCTGTAACGTACTCGTAAATAGTAATCTTGTTTTTTATCATTGAGGTAGCCAACGAGCATGCAGGCCACATTATTACTTTTTATCCATTTAAAAGTGGAATGTACCTACTAAAGGCGTTACAAGAACAATTCCCGAATGAATAATCTAACACGCGGACGTAATCGGGAGCGAAGCTAGTATTGAAACGCGTCACGGCACGCAATATCGAACACAAGCTAAGAAAGTTATCGTGGGAGCGTATGATTCACTTATGCTAAACCTAGACAAACAAACCGAAGGTACACGGCTACGCATAGTAATAATATCGTCGAGCGTAATGTGATTGAGTTGTTTATATAATAGATATGTAAAACTGTTGTAATGTTATGTGTCATTATTTGAAATACTGCTTACTATTTCATGATGGTATTTTTATTGAATTACTTTTTTATTTGTTATTATTATCATTGATATACTCGTATTCCAACGGCATTGTCATATTTTTGTAAGCTGAAGTAATAGGGCTGTTTTCTGTTCTGGATGTCTTTCGTATATCGCATACGGCAACTTTGAGTACTGAAACGCACCCAGAGTTGCCATATGAAGAGTTCTCCGCTTTTAGTATTAGTGTGAAAACTAAAAATGTTGATAGATATAAAAATATGACGTGAACAGGTAGCTATAAATATTTCTCTGTTGTGTGGAAAAACCCTATAAAAAGAATTGCAACCATATTGAATAAAATTATTTTTTGCGTACATAACGTAAAGGCGTTTGCTTCTTTATAAAGCCATGACAGTTTTAATTATAGAATACATTCAGATCACACCCAGAAACAGTTAATGAGCCAACAACTAAGCTGAATTTGGATTTTTTTTTTAAATAAAATTACTAGCATGTCTAAACATACTAGTAATTTTGTTAACCCCTCCAGCTAAGCTCGAAGGCTTGTGTTAGGAGTGGGTTCACGTCAATA
>DWGW01001654.1:0-10931 GCA_018247775.1 Udranomia orcinus
AGGGGGATAAGGCCTATCGCACTACGGGTTGCTGCAGTGTTCTTCACCGAGGCGTTTCAATGTAGTGTTCAGGGGTAGCAACGCACTTGGTCGGATTAAAAAAGAACTTGGATTCCATATTGGGTTGATTTCGAATACATGGGTGACTTGGTGGGTACTTTGAAATTTGTGGCACATTCACTCATACTAGTAGTAAAAAGTAGGAGATGCTATTTTTTCCTTGTTTCTTTGAAATTCCACAAAGTTGATAAATAAAAAAATGAAGGGAAGGGTAGAGTAGTATCAACGCTATAAAAGGAACGACCTTGCGGGTCAAAGCAAACCGTTCTCCGTAAACCGTGGTTTCTCCATTGATCAACACCTTTTTTTTTCAAAGTAAACTATTCTAACTAATAGTAGATATAACCGAACTTTCCTACGGGTATAGTATATTTTAGGATTTTTTGTCACAGCTTACCTAATTACAAATTCTGTCTGTGACATTTTAATACGAAATGTTATTAGTACAATTTTACTTTATCAAATGGATGTATCTAACATTACATTACATTTTTTCGTGTACAATTTATTCTTAATCAGCCAATAGCGGTTCCAATCGCTCGGCAAACAATTCAAAGGATGCTGCCACGAGATTTAAATAGTCATTTGTGCAAAATGGAAAAATAAATGGAGCCGCTTAAGGGAATCCACGGAGCGAGATCGATCTCGAAATTGTTTTCACCGCAAGCTTCTTTTCGTGATTTGTTCCCCCATTCTGATATTTCCATTCATTTCTGTAGTAAATTCAACGTATTGAATTAATATTCGGTTATAAAAGTAATTCAGTAGTAAATATCGTGTATAGCTTCAGCATATCATTTAAAACTAAACGAGATAATCACAAATTATTGAAGTGGTCTAAAAAACCACGCCCAACATAGTCTGCCTCCTCACATACAACTTATTATCGGCAGTCTTTCTATATTATGAATAAATAATTGTTTTTTTTATATAGAAACGTACAAAAGACGCAAATTAACAGATTTGTTGATCAAATGGTGTATAGGAAAGTAGATCTCGCGACAGTGCGGATGTTTAGTATCACACAATTCGTGCATTCTTTGCCATATACGTTTCTGAACATGACAAATAATCCGATTAGTTAACCGCTGCACGAATGAGTATTAAAGTTCTAGTGAGTTTTAAAGAAATGGCCTACACATTAGTAAAGAGTTGTAATATATCACACCTTTAGGACGAAAACGACACATTTAAAAAAATGATTTTTGAGTTACGATCTTTAAGACTTTATACGATCATATGTATAATTCCTAAGAGTATCTAAAGTCAGAATGCCTTGGATTTACTTATTTCCTCTTTACCGAACTAAATGGTTTATAAATTAACCTGTTTCTGCTTTCGCTTTACTTTCTCATTGTGTAAAATTAAACAAGAATTTTATTATTCGTGGCATTATGAGATCACGTCTCTAATTTAATAAAGACATAAAATTACTTTGTTTTTGCTTCTGTGTCAAGCAGCGAATAAAATGTTTTACTCAATCCTATTGAGGTCATTTACTCTTGTTCCCGAATTGTTTGTAAAGCTTTTGTATATTAGAGTATGAAATTTTAAGAATGACTACACTGGATAATCCATACTGATATTATTCGCGCTGGATAAATTGTTGTTTCGTTTTTATATTAATAACTGTTGTTGTTTTGGCTTCAAATAATAATAATTTTTAAGGAATATTTCTTTAGAGATTTATTTGTTGAGATAGTTTTATTTTGTGTTTCTGTTTGTTTTTTTAATGAAATAGTTATTAGTTGTAGTAGTAATTCTTTAGAAATCCTTAGTTACTTTAGATATAAATCTTTTTTTGCCCAAAATTTGCCCGTCTTAATAATGCGAGCAAAGCCGTGGGCGTAAGCTAGTATGGAGGAGATATGTAGGATTTCAATTAACTTTACAACCATACAACAACTTTTTCTCCTGATATTATATGGTTGTTTCTACGAGCTACACCATATCGAGGGTTCACGGGCTATTTGTCGACAATTATTTCTATTAATATAATATGAACTTGACTTAATTGGAGAAAACAATTTAGTTTTTTTGTTTCGTAAAAACAATTAATACTTTCTTGAATGTTAATTAATTTCAGGAAATCAAACTTTTAAAGGCTGATCTGTGAAGATCCAAAAATGGTACTCAATACATTTCGCCGGTGAATCCTCGACATAACATCAAGAGGTAACTAAAAGAAGTGACAATATGTAACTTCCTTCCGATATTATACGATTATGATAAGATTCCGTCTGATATTTTTTATGAACCACATATAATAGAGAACATATAGGAGAAGCATAGCCGTTATACGCATACATTACATGAAGTTCAATTTGCCAAGTCGCAAATATTATACGCGGGGATGATCCGCCCTCTGGTTACGTTGTTACAGCGCTCGCGTTGTTTGCGTTATATCACTAAACCAAACAGCTGGTTTAGTATTGACACAACTCTTCCTAGGTTTATTTTGATGGCGCTGGTGTAGTTTTCGTTTACTGTACCGACTTTATTGCATTAAGCGCTGGCAGTTAGTAAGAATTGGAAGCTTCTAATGTTTATTTATTTATTTATCTCCATTACATCTATCATAACAGGTTTTCACCCAACGCGACAGAGCAGTCATATCTCAAGTTTTTTTTACTTAAAATATATATAAAAATATCTGACTGTACAACTGTACATATAAAAATATTCAAAAATAATCATTATTATAACTTATTAAGTGTACTACTGCCTTCGCGAATTCACTCAATTGGCATTGTATTTTCTCTTGATGACTTCTTTCTTTTTGGTTCATTTCTGACCACAAAACGAATACTAGGACTGACTTAATATTGCAAGTACTATGTAATTTTGATATCAACCAAAACTCAGTGTCTTCTTATACGAGATCTGATCTAAATAGTAACAAAAACAGTAATGAGGAATGCGGAAGGAACTCGGATAGTATAAAGTACATTTATCAAATATTTATAAAATATATCACTGCTGTTTTCGGCGCAAAAAGGTATATAGACCGCAGAATAATTATATCGTTTTGCGCGCAAACTTTTTAATCAGCGTTTTCGCGTTGCGCATAATAAATACGGTTTAATCATTAATATTTATTAACGCGTCCCTCGCCCGAATGCGTGGATAAAGTTGTTTAAAATTGTTACACGTTCATAAAAGCAAACAATGCGTAAACAAGATGAATATTAAGATGAGGATTAGAAGAATCAATACACCAATTTCATCAAAATCGGGACCGGCGAATAATTTTATCCGGAACTAGGTCAATCGATATTTATTTAGCGTACACACCTAACTACGTCCAGGTCCTTGTACGACTGGTAAGTGATAAAGAGAAAGGATACTGTACAATAAATGATAAATGTATGAAGCGTCAAGGCATTATCAATTGTTTGTGTAAAAATGTATTGTTTGTGTAAAATAAAAGTAAAAATAAATTCAGTTAAAAAAAACGATGCATGAAGTAAATAATGTTAAAGAGCGATTTTAAAGCGAGTTACAATGATTCTGATAGTCTTAGACTATGTCAATGGTGTTAGTATACCTGTTTAAAAAACTAAAGGTTTTTTAAATTATTAAGTTAAAAACATATTTAAGTAAATAATGGTAAAGAATGAAGGTTTTAAAGCGAAATACATGGATTCAGTTCGTTTATTTTATATGTCTTGATTTTATTAACATTTTGATTTAATAACTGGCCAGCCACTAATTGCCGTGAAATAAACAGGAACTCGTCTTATGTCGAAGCAAACGAGTTTAAAGACTTAAACAGAGCTTTCTAGAAATCTTCTCATAATTGTTTTTCTCAAAGCATTTTAATAACATTATGATTCCAAGCGATATATAATAAATAGTTTATCGCCTAACGCTCTGGGATAAAGTTCAGGTTAATTTGTTAATCTGTAGCGTTGATAGAAGTGATTGTTTGATCACTTGTTCCAGGACTAATTCGATTTTAACTGTATCCAGTTTGGATGGTGAATGGGACGCTGACATTTAAACATTTTCGGTGCAAAATAGTAGTGGATTTATATTTCAGTGGAGGTTTTCACGTGTTGAAAGTTAACTCACGACATAAAGTATTATCCTTTTAGTTAGATATTCTAATGGGCACAAAATAATGGATGTTTTACTTAGACTTTGAATACTTTACTCAGTTGAACCTTCGGAGAACTTGAGTACCCGCAAACGAGGTTCACTAAGGGGTTTTTAGTGAGTATCCCACCTAAATTCGTTATCGCACCCATGGTACCGGGTACTTTTGAAAGATTTTCCCCTCGAAAGAAAAGGAACACTGAATACTTATCTAGTTTCTTCTGGAATGTTCAATATTTACAACAGAAACTGTAAACACAGAAAGAAGAAAAAAGGCTTAAAATCATTAACGATCCCATTGTATTCGTCGTATTGTTTCGAAGGTTACGTAATGTCTGCAGTTACAATGTTGTATCTATTATTTTTTAATCAATTAAAAAGGTGATAGCTATCGGTACAATTACGCACGATGTCCATTATGGTCACCAAAAGTAATACAACGCACTCACTATTCGAAATAGGACTTGTTTAAACAACTCAATGTTTAACAGGCTCAGACATAGGCACACTGACACTGGCACATAGACACTGGCACGTACGTTCTAGAACAATAACGATAAAAGTGCGCAGGACCAATTCGATTTCAAATTCAGAATTCCGAACTTTTTAAATTTTACTCGCGACGCCCGCGGCAGCTTTTGTTTTTAGAATAGTTTGCGGAATTAGAGTCGGGTCACGACCCAGAGTTACGTTATTGGCGGCGAAATCCTACAGGGGGGATATAAAAGTTTTATGACGTGGCAGTAACCGGCCCGAAAGTTCACTACAAAGAACCCCATTGTTAATCTCCTCACGAGGTTTAAGGTGACACGTCTCGGAGTAGTCGGGAACAAGTTAGCTGAAGGGTGCTGGGTTTTAGGAATTAATTTGACAAAGCTCGCTCTATCTTCATTAATGCAAGTTGATATCCAATAAATACATTTAATAAATATATTTTAAACATTAATTTCACGGAAAATATAACGTTTATGATATGTAAATCATTATGTCATTCTTATTATTGTGTTCATAGCAAATGATTTTGATAATGAAAATTGGAAATAACTTTTACAATTAAAATATAATGTTATTTATAGTGTCGAATTACTTGAATTTAATCAATAAGCTTATATATAGTTATCAATTCGTAGAAATCGTTCAATTCTATTAATATTTGATTAAAAGGGTTTGACAACGTCCAATTAATCTGTTTTAAATTATTCATGTAAGTATGTACCTTTATACGGTGGTAACAATTTATATTTGGTGCGGAGTTCCAACGTTTATATACAACGATCAATCTTAAATACGTCACTATCGTATCAACATATCGATGTTTTCGATCTTCGCCTGTCACGTCGACGCGGTACTCATTACACGAAAATACGCTAACAGGTTACCTTTTAGGGCATTTGTGATTTTGTGAACCGAAAGTAGTTCTTGAGACTTTGAGAGTATATTTGGCGATGTTAAAGCGAAAATAGATTAAGTAGTCGGAATATTTTAAACGGATGTTATGATTGTATTTAATTGGTGATATTGTCAACAAGTAGTTCAGATATTTTTTGGAAATTTGCTTTTGACTTTAGTATATCTAGCGTTGTTTAGAACTATAGGAAATAAGGTTAGTAATCAAGATATATTAGTGAAAAACTGATAATTTATTTATATTTAATGATAAAACTAAGAAGACAAGAACTAATTAGGTATATATAATACATACGAACATATGTATATACATAATTATGTATATAATTAGGAACGCAAAGATGTACTTATAAACCAACTTGCAATTTCTACATTATGTCGTCAAAGGTGTTTGAAGTATGGACACTACTTCAGGGAACCTATGTAAAACCTAAACCTATACTAAATAAAACATGTGATTCGATCAAATTTGATTCTCGATTCTCGATTTTTGAGTCTCGATTCTCGATTCTTGATTCTCGATTCTCGATATTTGAGTCTCGATTCTTGATTCTCGAATTTTGAGTCTCGATTCTTGATTCTTGATCCTCGATTCTTAAAACCGCAAGCCGCTCACCGCTATGGCATTGATTGCGCATAAAGGCACTTATTACTATTTCTGGAACCCAGGTGTGTTGTCTTTCCCCTCCTACGCCCCGATGGAATTAGGCCGGGCGATTTAGCTGTATATGTTACATTGTGCAGTCTTTCTCAAAGTTAGCACCCCCTTGTGGGCGCTGGAGTTACAAGAGGGCGGAGAGAATAAAGTTTTATTTGAAATGTAAATTTTAACCTATATAAGGGACAAGACTGATATTATAATATATTCATACATAAAGGATAGGACTCTTAAATTGTTTACGATAATTTAGGTATAGTTTAATTTTACTAATTAGGGTAATTTCGGGAGGTGCTAGGAGACAATTGACTGTTATATTTGGCTGGCAACGAATAACTTTGAGAACCTCTGCATAGTGTGAGCAATGAGAGTTCAGCGGTTAAACGCGCGCTTTTCTACTCATAACTCCGCGCACGAACCTCTTTTTGTGAAAGAATGTGCTATTTCAGAGGTGTTGTGTGTATTAGCAATAAACTATCTGAATTGCGTTAGATACAGTAAGTATCGTGCGAAAATCTCCGTACCTACGGGTTATACTTTATGTTATTTACTTTATGTATTTTACTCCATTTAGTCTTATCATGATTGTGAATCACGAAAACCTTGTCAAAGTAAATTCTTAATAAGCTTGATATGGTAGGACAACTGTATTTTATTTATTTATTTATTTATTGACACACCAACAAACAACACATTTCAATAGTTTTATACAGAAATATAGATAGTATGCAAGCCAATTACAGGTGCATACAAAATTCACTATTACAAACATTTTTATTGTGACTTCTGCTATATTTACGTAAAATCATAAAAATGTTGACTGCATAGTTAAGATTTTTTTCAAATTACTTATTCATTTATTGCACAAGTTAATTTTAATTTATGTAATACGAGACGATACAT
The DNA here is from genome assembly GCA_018247775.1 of Udranomia orcinus. Taxonomy (NCBI): domain Eukaryota; kingdom Metazoa; phylum Arthropoda; class Insecta; order Lepidoptera; family Hesperiidae; genus Udranomia; species Udranomia orcinus. The sequence goes on from DWGW01001654.1 coordinate 7,127, forward strand.
ACAAATTTAATAGAATATATGTTGCAGATTATGCTCGATTTGCCTTAATGTTTTTTAAAGAAAATTAATATTTGACTGGCTGAAAAGGCCAAAACTCTAATGTACATGGCATTTTTACAGTAAAATTCCTTTCTTGAGCAATTCAATTTAAACTTTGCAAAGTAACAGTAACGCCATGAGATTCAATATCACTTACTATTTACTCATAATGAAATGGCTGAGTTTTTATTTAACTTTTTGTAATTTCGTTAATGTTCTGCAAGGAAATTGTTCTACGTCATGTAAAAAGTAATGAAACTTTTTATGCAAAAACGTGTGTATAGAATGTTGCGAATAAAAAGTTAAATTGACAAAGGGCTATCCTGGTAATTAAAATCTTTTAAATATAAAAAAAACTGTGTTTCATAAATTTTCCTCAACCGTTTATTGGTTTTTGTACGTTTAAGGCGAGGCGCTTTAAAGAGTTATACATATAAATTGTGAAATAAATTATCACTTCATTAAAAGCTACTATGAATTCAAATAGAAAGGCCGTATAAAATAATATTAGTTATAAAATGTCATTGTTGGAATACTACAATTTATGTTGACTAGGCGTATCCTTAAGTCTACGCGAATCGCAAATAAGGATTAGAATTTTCGTTTTAGAATTATTTACAAGCTTTTTGCAAGCACTTTTAAGTAAATTCGCTCTTAAGGATCTTGTAAAATAAATATTTCTTAAGATATCGCGCTGTAGGCCTAAAAAGAGGAAAAGATCCCTTAATTAATTTCATTAAGGAAGCACTATGCAGTTTGCGAAAGACGGAAGCGCTATTTACCTGTTAATTTTAAAATAACTGCTAATTTACCGTTGTACTAGAAATATTTCCGTGGTTCTAGGCGCCTTTAAGTCTCGGATGCTTTCAAAAGAATCTTGTGGCGTTGGCAACTTACAACGCTTTCAGGCCTTATGTAGCATCATTTTAACGAAGAATAACCGAAACAAAAATTATCTCTTTGACTAAATTTATAGAGTATGGTGTAGTTTGTTAACTATAACACAAGTTTTTTGCGTGAACTGAACTGAAATTAATAATTATAATCATAAAAATCACAAACACAGATTACAAGTATATTATCCTGAAGCCTGGTCGCCGCTCGACGGACAGAAGGCATCCCAAAAAAATATTATTTATGCTTTTATCTTACTAGTCTATTCATATAATTACTTTCTAAGAAATTGCTATCTGTACACGGAAGATATCTAAGAGAAAACCATGTCTTTATTAAATAATTGAACCCAAAAACAGATTTTTTGTCTGTTTGTCTGTGTAATCTCAGAACGGCTGATCTGATCTGAATGCGGTTTTCACTGACTTATTGTGATAAGATTCATTTAACATTAAATGTTTGTTCCATAAAATCGGTTCATAAATAAAAAAGTTGTGTTAATTTAAACGAACTGACGGGGACGGGAATTTCATTGAAGTACGAAGTGCGTCTGTTCAGCTAGTACACAATGACGAACAGCGAGCTTAAGCCACTTCTCGCTGAGTACTTGTACCCTCACCCCAATTATGAGTGCTTGTACTCACAGCAGATGCGAACCGGCGCAGTAACATTTTTATGAAAGATAAACAGATTTCGGCGCCATCGCCTTCGGAGTGGAATTGGATGGCCATCGATAACTACCGCCATCAAGATGTAGGGTCGGACGTATACGTTACTTTTATTGGGGTCCCACTTGGAAAACTGCGAAATTCAACCCTAGTGTGTCAAGTTTTCCGAACGGGGTTAGGGCTGTAATAATAATTCGGCCTTGGGGCTGAAACATCAAACGATAAGGTTACAGTAATTTAAAAACACATTAGGAAGAAAATATAACGTGCTTTAAATTTCTTCTAACACACAATTATGACTATAACGATTGTAATTGGTTTTTAATGTCCTTAACTTTTAACTAACATTGTCATCGGTGTTTTGTGGCAAAATATAATAACCTCACTTTGTGTATTTTGGCTAGGCGTAAAGTATACGTGAATCGCAAATAAGGGTTAAGCCTTTTGCAAGCTGTCTTAAGTAAGATCGCTCTTAAGGATCCTGAAAAGTAAATATTTCTTAAAATATCGCGCTGTAGGCCCATGAAAAATAATGCCTTAATTAAGATTTGATTACGGAAGCACTATGCAGTTTGCGAAAGACGGGAGCGTATACGATCTACGGTAAGTGTGTCCATGATAATTGGAAATTAAATGACATGTGTTAAAGTTACGATGACTCGTTTGGTGCCAGTTTTAGATAGCAAATCGACAAAACAAATTGTTTGAGTGGTTCCCAACAATCTTAACATGATAACATTAACATATTACCATCTTAACAATCTACCTATAAGTGCTTTAGAGTTCCTTTCATAATTTAATTTTGTGGTAGCAAACGAGCATGCAGTTACCTGATGGTAAGTGCTCAAGTTCCTTCTTAGTTCTATCACAAATGCATTGTTATCTCCGAGGATAAAGTTGAGTTTGTTTGAGTGTAGCCTAATAATACCTTACCGCGATCTTTAAAGCAAAGGATACTGCAGCAAAGTTTGGAACGCCTTGTTTGAGTGTGCATCCCTTGCCACGACCTTTAAAGCAGAATACAGCAGCAAGGTTTGGAATGCCTTGTTTGAGTGTGCATCCCTTGCCACGACCTTTAAAGCAGAATATAGCAACAAGATTTGGAATGCCTTGTTAAAGTATGTCTCCCTTACCACACCCTTTAAAGCAGAATACAGCAGCAAGACTAATTATGTTATAAGACAGACAGGTGTGGCGGTGGGGCCTCCGGAGTCGAACCGGAAAAGGTTCTACCTTAAACACTTTTAAATATAAATTGACATTTAAGTCTTAGATTAAGTTACATTAATGTATCCCGGTGGGCGTAAACAATAGCGACACAGTATTTATACTATTGCTGCTGTTTACGATCAACACAAATAATGTGAATATGTTTTGTTGATAAATAAATCTTTGAAAATCCTTGAAAAACAGCAACGTGAGTGAGTGATGCTTCAAGCCCTTAGCATTTATGATATGCAACGTTTAGTATATGCCCAACTGCACGATAAAAGGATAACGGTATCATCAGGATCAACATTAGATTAACACTAAATCTCATCATGTTTAATATCATAATTGCGGATTGTTGGATATTTTGTAGAGTAGTGTCTGACGTTAAGAATACATATTACATTATGATATAGTGGCAAGGTCCCAGTGGTAAGCCTTAGTACTTGTTGGGTCAAAGGGTCGCCAGAGGATTTATTGCTCTTAAGGCGACAACACGCGAACACTCTCATCGTGCTTAAATATTGCACGCCACCTCCATTACCCAGGAAACATTAGCCCGAGGACTAGTGTATGCATAAAGTTGGAGCGATGGGTCGTAACTTTGTTCTATAAGTAGATTGGATTTATTTTTTTAACGCTTTACGTATCTGAGACTATATATATATGTTTGCGTCTTTTAAAATATATTAGATTTTAAGAAAAAATATCCCTTTTTGTTGTGTACACAATTTTGTACTTTATGTAAGATACAATATAAAGAAATCGACGTGAATTTCATTTCCGTTTCTATTTCACTTTACTAACGCTGCAAGTCTCTACCTCACTGCTGTAAAGGAGAACTTTTATTCCCCGCGTTCCTTATCTTTAAAACGAATTTCGTAAACGTTACGACGGAATATAGCTGCATGTACACATTTAGGTTTAAGAGACATTAAGTTGAAAATTAAATTCCCAAAACTATAAAATAGAAATCGAAAATATTTTATTTGTAT
>DWGW01001655.1:0-10930 GCA_018247775.1 Udranomia orcinus
TTGTGTTAGGAGTGGGTTCAAGTCAATAGTGCGATGGGGGAGTGGGGATCGAACCCACGACCTCTCGATCGTCAGTCCGTCACACCCATTGGGCTATTGACGCTTACTTATTTCAACGTAAATATGTTATCATTGAAATTACGTTTACGGAACTTAAGACGTTTATGGTCTGCAGCCGTCAGAACATGAATAGTGATACATCACATTAAACACTAGTTGGAACGCAGATATAAATCAACTGATATCCTAGAATGGTCTTGCGTTTGTTAGTTGATGGCTGCACTCAGACACGCTTAACGATTGCTTAGTGTCTAAATGTACACAAAATGATTGTTTAAGTTAAACAATCATTAAACGTCTCTGAGTCTCGACTTCTGCGTGTGAGATGAAATTAAGGACAGAATATTGTTCGAAGCAAATAATGTACAAGCGAATGGGCTACTAACAGTACTAAATTACATTATACAATTAATAATAAACATTAATAAAGATATTAATTTGTGTTTAATTACCTGTAGCTTTTACAGCATACTACAAGGTACTAAGGTATGAGAAACGCCACTCACAAATATTCCTTTTGCAATTTAAACTGTTAAAATTTTTACTTAACAAAAATATAACTAAGAAACGGGGATATGTTCCACATTTTAAAGACATTAAAAACTGAAGAAACCGTTCACGGTCTCAAGACACATCTATTTTATTTAAATCCTCGATTGAGAAACTAGTTTTGACTAAAGCTGAGTATAGAACACGCTTAATAGGCCATGTGGCGCTTTGAAACAACATAATCAATATTATATTATGTTCGAATGAATATCATTTACAAATTTTAATATTAAACAGAAGGGCACATTGCTAATCGATGCATAAATAATCCTTGGGCAATATTACCGTATAAAAACACAATTAATATCGATATGAAAAATGTTATGACGATATCATTATCATAAGTTGCTTTTGACATAAGCCAAGTCGGGTTTGCAATGAAACGAGATGTAATAATATCGACAAGTATGAATAAATAAAACTTTACATCAGACCTCAGAGTATACGTAAAATGAAGAAGAAAATGTTGAACTTATTTTTTATGTTAAGGAATAAAATTGAAATATATGTTACCTAAAACCTCTTTCATTAACCAAGAATAAAATGAAATCGGGGCAAGATTTTGCAGTCGATAGAAAACCAATCCTATATTCAGATATAAAGATATAAAAGTTCAGATAAAATTTATGCAGGAAGCCGAACTTGGCTCTGGTCACTGCCAAGTTGGGATTTATTACGGGGCCCGACCTGCCAGTGTATTTCTTTTCTTATTAATATCATGTTCGGACGTATCTTTTTGTGACGAATTACGGCCAAGTTCGTTCGTGTGAAAAACATATTTTCATGGTCCCGCCAAGTGTTTAATGTTTAAAAAATGTTCAGTCGTAATTTTTTAAATGTTCGTAATTCTTTTGACCGTATGAACGACTTTAGTAGAATTTATTAATACGATGCTGAATTGTTACTGGGCCATTGGGTTATTTCAGAACATAATGTATTCAGAATATGAGTGGTAGAAGTATTTGAACGCCTCATTAATTGAATCCTTGTCACACTTTAAAATATTACATTCGAACCATTGCATTACATATTTATTATTGTAAAATATTTAATATTTCCAACTCTCATTCCATTTTAAATTTTTCTCAGTTAAATAGGTACCTTATATGAGTCTTTCTCCATTTATGTCGCAGGGAGATTAGCAGAACACGACAATAAGTTTCCGGTAATCCCTACTAATATTATAAATGAAGTAACATAATTTTTACGAATAATAGTTATATAATTGATCAGTTACCATTCGATTAGTTATTCCCACCAGGCGTTTACTGGGACGGGGAAATAATTGAGGCGGTACGAAGTGCGCCGCGTCTGCATTGCCGGGGAGGCAATTACTTCTGTCACACTCTTCCGTGTATGACAGCGCTGCATCCCCTACGCAACCGGAGTTTTCGCTGAACTTGGCGAGTAATTAAATCGGCGGCGTTACATCAGGCTAACTCGATTCCACAAGAGACATCCCGAGTTGAGCAAAATTTAATTTGACTCCAATCTGTATAATTGGGCAACGCAGCCATTATCAGGAAAACCGGTTTTAGAGACTGCCAGCGGTTGGCACGCCGCGTTTTATTTACGTCTATGTACACATTATTCTGTGGGTAAAAGAGATTATAGACGTATTGCTATTTTTTATTTCTAGCTTCATACATATACTATGTTTATAAAAATATAAATGTGACTTGATAAGCATTTAGTGCAATTGAACCTTCGTTTAGTTATAAAACGTTAGCGGCCAGTGGTTTTTAACTAGAGTAAAAATAATTATTATGCTTGATTTCTTCCAACATTTTATCCAACTAACTACTACACTAATCACAGTCCCATATCAGTCAAATAAGCGAAGAAAATTCATGTATCGATTGTCTGTTTCGTAATTGACGCTCAAAGTCATAAATTAATATTAAACAACGGCAATTATTCGTATGAAGCGTCCTAAGACCTTGCGCAAACGCTTTCGAAATGTGCTGCGTACAATACTTTACTCTAACCACCCACACAGAATCTAGCAAGAAGATACACGTGGCCGCAAAGTTGTCTCTCACACAAACACAATGCGCGCCATTATCTCCCTTATCCCTTATAACATAAAGCCGTAAATTGAATGCATATGACACACGAACCCGCGTTACCGCGTCGCCCATTGTATTCAAGTTGGTTTTGTGTTACTGTACATAATTTATAGGCACAATGAAGATGTAATTTTACGATTATCGTCTTCGTAATGGGACATTTTGCTACTGATTGGGTTTCAGACGTCTTTAATGTATTGCCACTAATTGAAGACGGGTATAATTGGCGTTATGTGGCAACAGAGGTCGCTACAAGCACGCGCCTGCGAGTTCGTTTGCATTTATAGCGAAAATCGTATCCAATTTATTTTTGATGTATTACTAACGAATTAATTTATATGGATGGAGTGGTATCAGTATTAACGATAGAGTAATTTTATTTTAATATCTAACGGTACTAATATTGAAATATTCACGTGTTTTTTTTTATTTAATAGGTCTTAATGATTCAATTCACGTGGGTATTTTTAGAAAATTGTAGTCATTTGAACAGTCAATATTACAACTATAGATTCAATATAAAGCCAAATCGGTATAAACAATATTTTCTACGGAGAACACATAAAATTGGTTTGTGAATGGTATTATTAACTACGCAGCCGCAGGTGTAGGCAAATGCTCGAAGGTTTATTAGGACACATTGAAGGAGATCCAGTCCTACAACGCGAATATTATTACTACGAAACTTTTGTTATTGTTATTGCACGAAATACGCTGGATAATGTTAAACAAGTTTAACAACATGATTTATTTTTATAGCATTTGCATATCAACAGAATAAATACTAAAAATATAGCTCAATGTAAATTATTAAACATCGTTCTGTGTTTTGGAGAAATATTTTTTCGAGTAGCGTGAACAATTGAGAATGAAAAGAAAAATAGCTGTCTAGCAACGGACGAAGATAAGTTACAAGTTGATAAGTTAGTTGATCTCGTAAGTAACGTTTAAGTTGTTCCAATAACAAGGATAAAGTTCTCAATCAACTCTCGAGAGTTCGCTCAAAACATTTCGCCCCATACCCAATCAATGAGTATTAAAAACAAGCGATAAAACCAAACGTGCGGCCATAAAACCACGGAACGTAAAGTTAAACGAAAAAGGCGCACAAAACTTTCCTCCAAAGCCTTGAAAGTTAATAAAAATCGGTCCCAAATGACTACGGCAAACTTCGCCGTAAACAGACCGATACTCCGCCGATACTGTAAAAAACACCCTTACCCCCTATAAACAAGGAGAGAGAAAAAGTAATTTGTCAAGCAAATCCTCCAGGTCCCCATTTAGTCCGGAATGTGGAAAGCCAGAAAGAAATAGCAACAGATTGCACGACAGAGACAGATTCAGCAGGGTTGTCTGGTGTCCTGATTTATGATGAATGCCCCATTAATGATTAATGGATGCTTTTACACGAGAGATTAAATTCGCTAAGAGGCGATAATATCCTTTTAGATTGTAAGTAGAGACGGAATTAACAGACGGAGATACAAAAAGGTTCAGATTTTGAATAAATATTAATGTCATGGAAATGTTTGCGAGCGACAACGTTTCTCGTTAATCCTTAAAGCATATTTAAAATGAAGCTAAGAGACTTAAAGTACGTTCCATCTTTTCTCTTTTTTATAAAAGTAGAAATGAGCAAAGCAGAAACTGTACGTTGTATGCCAATGTAAAGTTGATTCAATTACTTATTGCTTACAATACATTCATAAGACAATTAAAACTATAGTATTATTATTTTTTAATTACGTGAAATTAAAAATATATTTACTATGAACAACATTATGTTCCTTTTTATTTACAATGTATCAATTATACAGATAAATAATTTCTTTTAGAAACGGGATTGTCATTCACGGTACTAAACAATTGCAAAGGGAAATATACGATGATGCTATTATTAGTATTATAAGAGATGAGAAGATCAGTCATACTTAATGTCGCTGAACGTCCTATTATCAAATTAAGCGCGTTAAATATTTGTCATCTTGAAATAAAAACAGAAAGCGATACAGAAGCGGGGCCAGATATCGGTCCAAGTCCCCTAGCCGTCAATTACTGTGATTAATGAAGCCTCTGAATATTGAAACGTTTATTCGACCAACGCAAAAGTATTATATTACTTGGTAAAGTGGCGTAACGTTCCCGCCTCCCGGCATGAACTTTTAATAAAGTCGGGCCAAAAATTACGCCTTGTGGAACCCCACTCACAGACACTGTGGCCACAGAACAAGTTAGTGTTAATTGGTTTCTTTAATGAAGTTATTTTTGTCCATTCTAAAACCATAAAGAAAATCTATTTTTATCGATTTTACTGATATTTTATTGAAGTAACACTTTGAAACACTTCACACTTTAATTCAATTACTATTAAGCCAAACTTTTTGTAAGATTTTTTTCGTAAACTTTACTAAATTAAAATAAATACCATATCATATACTTTCCGTATATAAAACATTAATAGCGAGGAGGTGGTATTACAATTATTTTCGTTGAAAATTAAAAACAAAAGTGTTCGTTTAATAATAAAACATTTTATTACAAGTCAAATTTAATTGATTAATCTCGTAAAGTCACGATGAGGCAGCATTGTTTCGAAACTGAGCCGGAAGAACAACGCAAAAGTATGTCTCCGGTGTATCGGGCAGCCAAATTAAACATTTTCGTAACAACGACCGCTGCTAAATTAAATTATAAATTCTGAATTGATTCCCGCATCTCCTGCCGTGAACTACTGCGAAGGGCACAGTTTCAAATAAGTTATCTGACAGTAGCAGATGACTTTCACGACTGGCTGCCGGCTAAAAATCTATTTCATCTTATTAATGTCCGTCACGATTTCCGTATTCACTGTTCCTTCTGGTGTTTTTGCTGCAAATATCATTTTGATCTTATTGAGCACCGGGCGACCGGTTGCGAAGTCGAGTGGGTGCCTTGTTTGCGGTTTCAGATAAATAAATGGTCTAGCCTGTTGGATCTGTTTGTGCTGGAGTTTAGATTGGATCGAACTAGTCTCAACTACACGGCCAAAGTTGTAGCGTTTTATTGGTCTATCATTATTGGAAATGATTTAACTTAAATGAAGTTTTGGATAGCTTAACTGTGTAGTTGTAAATTAAGATAACATTTGTAACGTTATTGAAGATTATCCAACTGTGAGGATTTGAGGAAAACCGAAATACAGCGTCCGAATCAGGAAAAGCTGTAAACAATCGGTCAGCAAACAATTTAACACAGCAAAAGTTAGCAGATTTGTTCAGGAGAGGAAAGCATCAATTCTCGACCGCTAAAGGCAATTGTCTCATAATATCGGTTGGCTGCCAGGAAAAATAGTCACTTTAGAGAGGCAACTGTTTTTTCCAAGTTGGCAACATCTAGGCGGTTTATAGCGACACTTAACCGCAATCAAGGGGATCATTAGCTTGTAGATGCCTGCCAAATATCTCTACTCTCTTCTTACTGTTTTCTCACCCTTATGCGCGAAAGACGTTGTAACACACACCTTTTTTGGAAGAATCTTTTACGGCCATTGCCAAGTTTTACATTCTTTTTTATTGAACACTGCACAATGAGCCTTTTCATTTGTGGTCAGTTAAATGAGCTTTTATTTTTCTGCTAAACGTGTTTACGTGGGACCGTGTTCCTTAATCAACCACATTAAAACAAATTAAACAATTGATTAAACACGAACAGGCTTTAAGTTCGTAAAAATATAAACCTTATACTAAGGGATCACTCCTTAGCGAACCCAAGCGAGTAAAAAAAACAAAACATCAATTTTAATGAGTCGAAAACCGAGAATTTTCTCTTCCATTTAGAGAGCAATATTTTTTCTACAACATTTAATCAGAGTAAGAAGTGAAATGGTAATTTGTATGGACCACTCGATGTAAATTTTATGCAAGAATTCGCTCGCTGCTCCCCTCTCCCTAAAAAGGGGAAGATTTTTGCAGCGGACAGAAAATTTTGCTTAGCCAAGTGAAATTTTAACTGCCTCGACAGAGACAGCTCTGGAAATTCGAATACTTAATGCTAACTTACTTCCCGCTGGTTCATTATACTACATAATTTCAGAGGGAAAAAATGAGATCTAAAGGGTTGTCTATCTATATTTTTATCCCTATCTTTCCATAACGATCACTCCACTGAACAGACGTGGCACTCCATTTTATAGAAAATAAAATTACAAGATCGTTTGTTAGATTGAATATAAGAAAAGGGTTTTAATAAATTTTTAGCTGTCTGGGCTGATTTTTATCTTTGGATCGAGTTTCGTAGAAGCCTAAACGTTATGCTTTAGTTTGAAATGGCGATCTTAATAAATTTGGAGTAATTTAATTAAGTTAAACTTTAATGTATCGTCTACGTATCCAGTACGAGCGATTTCATTCAAGTTCTTATAGCGAATCCACGAATACTTAATCCCTAATAATAAAACAGTAAACGCTTTCTAGGTAAGTAAACTTTACAGCTTATATTAATTTGTTAAGATCGACTCTGATAACATTGAAGTATTTTTAGTGTGTAATATACTGCACTGGACAAATGTATAGTAACTCCATTAATTTAACAATGATATCTACGATCTCCCGATTCATATGTATGATAATGATAACCTTTTCTTTGCGAGAGATTAATGAAGAAAAATTTAAACGTGGAGCATTTAGTGAAAGAATAAAAATGACCAGCTCCAAATAATATTTCCTCGTTTAAAAATGCTTTATACGTCCACGAATGTATCCAAAGCCTCACTTAAATCAGGCTAAAGCCGCCGGCCAGCGAAATGTTCAAAGTTGAATAAAATAAAAATTCTGAAAGTTCCCAAAGCAAATTGCCTGCGCGAGTCTGTTCATGACAGTCTATTTATTTATGTTTGATACATCCGAGACAGAGTCCGTGACATAATATTTTCGCGTGGAATTTAAACGCTTTATTCTTAGCTTATCTTAGCAAATTACTATTCAAGTTTAAGAGCGATCATCTGAGCCCATTTCATAATAACTCAAGGCGTTAACATCACAAATACTTCCGTGGGATTAATTAATTTTGATATTTTCTACGTTTTCCATCTTAAATATTAATCGTACTCTGCGGAAATCTTCCATAAGCAGTATTTTAACCGAACTGAGTTTTCTATGTGTAGTTAGAGTAAGCGAGGAAGGATGCGTCCGTTGTCGTCGGTTATTAGAACAAACGATTTCATACTATCGGGTAAATGTTTCTTAATTGTCTTATTTACGACGCATTTGATAGTGACTTCGGGATGACTATTAACAATTTATCACCAGAGACAGCAGTTCCGAGTGCGAGATGGCCATCATTACTGTCATTAACTATCGGCGATACGTAGCTATAAATGGCACACCTAATAGTGACAAACTGGCCTATTAAAATATTAAGGTGACTGCTCCAGAAGCGATGTTAAGTGGACGCGACAGAATAAATAATATCAAAACAGTTAATGAGGAAGTCTCTACTTAAGAGTCGACGAACGAATTAATATGTCACTTAAAAACAGTAGAGCAGGAAACAAATAATATTTTAACGCTAAACCTAGATTAGGTCTCGTTAGTGACTGGAGAAGGGAGACTGGAAGCGCTAGCCTTGTGATTAATACGTCTTGTTACTTTGCAGTAGGTATACTTAGATTATAGGAAAAAAGACAAGCCGATAGTTAATGGAAATATATGTATTTTATCCACATAAATCAACAACGAACGTATCTAATTATATTTAAATGTAGCCTGTAAATGAATTATGGTAAAATTGTCAATATAATAGTGGAACCAAACACTGTTTTAGAAAGTGGTAATCTTGATATACCTAATTTCGTTATCAAATTTTAAATAAGGATAATTGCATTTCAACTATTTCGACCAATGACTCTGGCTTTTGAGCGGTAACTTCAAAGACCTCAAATTGGTAACAATTTCCATACATTAATAACACCTAATTGGTTTAGAGACTGAACTGGTTTACGTCTTTTATTAGAGATATTAAGTTACCCGCGGTAAAAGTATAATCGAAGTCTTATAAATTGGTGAGTACATAATTTTACAGTAAAAATATGGGTGGGTGGTGGGGAGGTTATCATTGAAGTTTGATTAATTCTATGCGATTAGATGATTAACTTTTGATTTATTTAACTTGACAATACAAATATGGTAAAACTATCAAATATAATTTAAAATGTAGAAGTAGAATAGAGAACGGTAAGAAAACAGCTGACAAGTCTAAAGACATACGAAAAGAGCAACAGTAGCATTTTTTTAACAAGTTCTAAGCACCGACATGAATTGTTAAGGACTGGAGGCGGGGTTCTGAATTTATCGTTATAGTTTACTTAGGAAAGGTAATAGCTTCCACGGGTAATATAAAGGACTCGATATAAAACAGCGCGAGACATAGCCGTGATATACGGTTTGTTGCTACTTCTAAAGGTACTTTAGTGAATTGCGGGAACGGAGAGCAATAAAACTTGCAAGGTCTCCAATATTAACATTTTATTAAAAAATCAATCACAATAAAAACAAAGGAAAGTCAATTTGTTTAACAAGTAACTTCCACTCGAGCGTGTTAAATAAAGATAAGAAAACCTAGTACTACATTTATTTGATACGAAACGCAATTTATTATTCTTCATTAAGATTTAATTTCTGAGTTACAAGTTTGCCGTTATACGCTGGTTCATTATACATATCCGTGAAGTTTATCTAAGTACACAAGTTACATTAATACCATCTAGTAACGCTTACTCGCTTTCGCTTAAACGCTCGGTTACTGCTAGTGTTTACCTGCAACAGAGAGAATTTATTATTAGCCTGGAAGTTCTCGTAAAGACATTAATTAAAGACGTCTGTTCGCTCAATCACGCACATTATTGCATTACTAGCAATTGTACGTGGTTCTACTCGCTTGGCAATCGGCTTTCCGGTCGATGTTATTCGATTAAAGATAGACGTTTGTACCAATGAGCAGTTGTACGATAATAAGTGCATGGATTTCGTAAGACAAATTCAATTCACATTCATCGAAACGAAACAAAAAGACATAAAAATCTATCTGGAAGGAAATGAGTAACAAAAATAATAACCGTAACCAAATAGAAAATGTCTCATCATGAATGTCATAACAGATACGTTCAAGTGCTTAGGTGACACTTAAAGAGATGACCATCATTATATGCTCGAGTGGCATCTTAAAACTATGATAAGCGCTTTTTTACGTTAAAATATTGAGGCCTCGAACGAAGATATGAACAATAAACAAGTAGGCATTAACATCAAAGATAAATAAACGAATGCGTTTAAGCGTTCCAACTAAGTTATGCGACGGCACGTACAAAACCAGACAACGTAGAAACGAACGAACAAAATAAAACGGGAACATCCGAAAATTTCCTTTGAAGAGGTTTGCACAATAAATCTTTTAATCCTCTTACACAATTTTATCGAGATTGCCCGACGGGAGAGCTCGGCTCCTTTATTTTTCGTCGGCTCAGTAGCTGGACGTCCAATTTTTTTTTCAATGTCCGGTTTTTAATTAGTTCTCATTCGAATGACGATATTAGATAATCGATAACAAGATTATGCTTATCGTATTTATTTTAGATTATATCTGATTATGCTGATGTTTATCCGCAAATTAACAGTTTTTACATAAGAAAACTATTACTGTTAAAACAATTTAAGAACTATGACACAAATACTTATAACACTTAAAATTTCCACGATGAAACTAGTTTTTAACTATTACATAAGTTAATATATTTTAAAACTCTGAATTAATAACATAAACAGAATAAGTTTCTAGACCTGAAGAAAATTCAAAATACATCAATCATAGTGTGGCAGATGATATTAGACAATGTTAGAAAGAAACATCATAAAAAATGTTATTGATGAAGACAGGTAGGAGCGTTCGTACATCAGATATCTACAGGACGTTTTGATGTATTATTCTATTAGATACATATCATTTATGCCTCATATGCTACGGGCGCTTCAGATAATAATGTGTTGTATATTTTATGAGCTAGGTTACGCTCCAGAGGTATCTCAGCTCTTTAGCGATAGAAACACAGCTTGAACCCTAGCGTTGAAAATACACGCCGTCTTGCCTCATACCACCTCGGGAGTCGCTTAAACACTTATATTTCAAACACGTAAGTGAGAACGTATTTAATGTTTCGTACTAACTTCTTGTACTTAAATATTTATATCATACTAGAATTCTCTAAATTTATCGTGAAGTCC